>PVIW01013984.1:0-25192 GCA_004026585.1 Noctilio leporinus | reverse complement strand
CCAAGTACTGGAAACAGCCTAAGTGCCCATCAATGGATGATTGGATCAAAAAACTTTGGTACATATACACAATGGAATTCTATGTAGCAGAAAGAAAGAAGGAACTTGTACCCTTTGCAACAACATGGATGGAACTGGAGAATATTATGCTTAGTGAAATAAGCCAGTCAGTGAAGGACAAATATCATATGATCTCACCCATTACGGGACAATAATGAACAAAACTAACAACAACCAACACAGAACCAAGTATATGAATACAAGGAATAGGCCTTCAGTGGTCAGGGGAACGGGGTAGGGGGGAGGGAGAGGTAGAGGCAAAGATGGGGAGCAGCTTAGAAAAGAACCTAGTACAAAGGAACCATGGACATGGACAACAGGTGGGATTGACTTTGTGGGGAATGGGTGGGTGGGTGGGGGGACAGAGGGGAGCAAAAAGGGGATGGATGTAATACAACAACAATAAAATAAATAAATAAATAAATAAATAAATAAATAAATAAATAAAAAAGAAAGTTGAAATAACTTGAAATCCCTCCTCCCAGACTGAAATACCACTAATACCTTAGCTGAGCCCATTTTAGACAGTTTTCATGTACATGGAGGGCCACCTTACATTGAACTCCAGGGGGCACTCTGTTACTCTCTCCATGCTGTATTAAGCAGTGTACTGTGTGCTCTATTATAAATACTTTCTTAAAAATTGAATCACCCTGGGCTTTTTTCCTAATAAGAAATAAAATAACAACTTGAAAATATCTGGCATATTATAGATGTTCAGTACCCTCCTTGGGTTTGTTCACAAATATTTAGACCTCCTTTGTACCAGTCACCACACTAGATACTGGAGCTATATAGCGGTGAACAAAATAGACCAAAAAATCCCCTGTCCTCATGGAGCTGATAGACTAATACAGAAAGCAATAACTATGATCAATAATTTGTTTGTAAGGAACTGATATTAAGGAGAAAAAAAATGAAGTCTGAAGAAAGGAGGGTAGGAATGTGTATTGTGTGATGGTGACCAGGTAAGATCTGACTTAAAATGTGACTTTGAAGTAAAGGACTAATTAAAGAGAGAAATACTGCAGGTATCTGAGAAAGAGTGTTTCAGGCAGAGAAAATAGCAGTGCAAAAGCCCTGAGACAGGAGTGTGCCTGGAGTGTTCTAGGAATAACAAGGAGGCCAGGAGAGAGTTGTAAGAAATGAGGACAGACAGATGTGGCACAGGATGGCGGAAGGTACATAGGGCCTCATAGATCATGACAAAACTGACACATGAGACTTTGCTATAAATGACACCCATGGCCACAGCTCTCACATGCTTAACCGCCTTCCAACATAACAAGTGGCAGGGAGCTTCAGCTTTGTATCTGGGGCAAATGTGTGAAGTTCCAGTGAATCATCTCTTGTTATAAGAATAAGAGAGAGAGAGAGAGAGAGACAAAGAGACAGAGAGACAGAGAGAAAAACTCAGAGTGATGACAGAACTCAGGGAGTAGAGGATTCAGAGCTAGAGATAGAGAATGAGAGGATGGCTTTGTGACAGTCTGGGAGAACAGTATTCCAGGCAGAGCAACCCTCATGGCAAAAGACCTGGGATAGAGCGAGCATTATGTGTTAGAGAAACTGAAAGGAGGCCAGTGTGGTTGGTTATATGTGGGTGAGGGAGAGAGCAGGAGGAGATAATATCAGAAGGAAAATGAAAGATTAGATGTATAAGGCCACTGTAAGGCCTTTGGATTTGCCTTCAGTAAGATAGGAGCCATTGGAAAGTTTAGACTGGAAGAGTGACATGATTACTCCGGCTGTTGGGTGAGGTTGGATGGGGTGAGGGAGTGAATACAGAAAAACAGTGAAGGAGGCTCTTGCAAAAACCCGGGGGAGAGAATATGTTAAGAGGTTATCAGATTCTGGGTAATTTTTTAATGTAGAGCCAATTGATTTTCTGATAAATTGGATGCAAGATCTGATGGGTAATATGAAGAAATTTTGGATTTTTGTCCCAAAAGAAAGAGGAAGTCACAGGATTGATTTTAAGCAAGGGAATGATATGGTTGTATTTGTGTTTTTGAAAGCTCATTCTGGCTGCTAGGAAGAGAATAGTCTGGAAGGGCAGGCAGGATGCAGCTGAGGATGAGGGAGGGCAGTCACTTGGACTGGGATGGAGTAGAGTGGAGCAGTAAACAGAAAATGGCTCAGCTCTCCCTGTCTCTGGGCCTTTGCACAGGATGCTCTTGACACCCAAAAGTCCTTTACTCCTAACAAACAGTATTATCTTCAAAATTCCACTAAGTCCCTCTCCTATGATTTCATAACCCTAGAATTTGTTCTGTTCTAGCATTTGCTATGCTAGGGTTTTTCTGATATCTTTGAGCTCCTCACAGTGGGTTCCATAACCCAAGGCCCAGAATGGGGTCTGAGCAGAGGAGGCCTTAGAGAGAGCATTTGTTGAATGAATAAATGGAAAGAATGTGAATGGGGGAAGATATAATACCCTGACATTCAGAGCTTACCAAAGCCCTGCAAATCTTTTATTACTGCTGCTTTTGGATTATAAAAATAATATGTGCTACTTATTTAAATAAGAAACCAAACACTACAGGTATATCATAGTATGAAAGTCCCCCAAACATCGTCCTCTATACTCTAAAGATAACTCAAGGCATCTCTAGAATCTAGAAATAACTATGCAAAATTCATTAAAATCATCCCTCATTTATTTTAGTATGTACACTAAAATATGAAATATTTAAGAGACAGAGATGTAGGAGAGAAAGAGGCTGAGGAAGACAGACTGCCTGCTAGGTAGACAAATAAGATCTAACACATACCATTTTGTAATTTGCTTTTTTTCTGCTTGCATTATCATGACAATCTTTCAATGTTAGTACATGTAAATCTATTATATTTTGTTAAAAGTTGAATAGTATTCTACAAAGTGGATTTATTTAATTGAGATAACCAACTTCTTATTATTGCTAGTTATTTATTTTCTTCCCTTTTATATGAAAATATTTTTTGGAACATTGTTGTTGCATTTGTTTTGAGACACTAAATTTTAGGAGGGGGGTTGAAGTAGATGTTTTTCTTGGGGTGGTCAGAGGACTTGAGACTGTATCTTATGGGGAATTATAGATATAACTGAGAATATCCAGCCTGAAAGAGAGAAGAGTAAAGGGTGACATGAGCCCAGTCCAAATTTCTGAAGGGACTTCCAGGAGGAGAATGTCCCAGGCATTTTCACAGGGAAGAACCTGTCTAAAGCATGGAAGTCAACAAGAAGGCAAATTGGCATGTAATACAACAAATCATTTTCCTATAGGCGGTGCTACTGGAGACTCGATGGATCTCCTTAAGAAGTCATGAGCATCCTGTCTCTGAAGTGTATAAGCAGGGCCTGATTGAAGATTTAATAGAAGGTAATATATAAGGAACTTGTGTGAGATGGTAGAGGGTTGAATTAGGTGATATTCAGGGTCCCTTTCAAATCTGAAATTTGCTACTACACTTCTAGTGAAAGTATCATAAAGGATGACAAGGGAAAGTTGGCATGATGCCTTCAGCAGGGGTCCCAAACTCTGGGCCATGCAGTCTGTGGCCGTTTAGGAGCCAGGCCCCACAGCCAGAGGTGAGTTTAAGTGTAAGGCACTTGAATCATCCTGAAACCATCCCCTCGACCTCGGTCCATGAAAAATTATCTTCCACGAAACCTGTCCCTGGTGCCGAAAAGGTTGGGGACTGCAGCCTGACAGGACTGGGAAGACTTTGACAAGTAGTAATGGGGAGTGTACATTTCAGGCAATGGGAATAGGCCAATGAGAGAGAGAGGAAGAAAAGTAGAAAATGAAACTAAAGAAAGTTTGGGCCCAGTTATGGAGTAAGATTGAGCTTTACCCCAGTAACCAAAAACTTTTGGTGTTTCTGCCTAGCCCTACAACCTCTGCCTGAGAGCTATTTCCTCACCCAGAGGCTAAGGATGAGGTGGCCAGATGCCGGTTTGTATTTAGGAAGTGACTCTGTTTCCTGGGCCATAGCTGGCTACTATGGGGTGGATATTTGACTCCAGCTGGCCCGATCAGATTTTCCCTCCCAAGAGTGTAGAAATCCAGAGATCTTAGCCTCTGTGGTCTTTTCAATTAAGCATATGTCAAGTCGGGATGAATTTGCCACTAGGGGCAACCACCTTTAACCTTTGCTGAGGTGGGGAAAGGCGGCTTGCAGATAGAGAAAGAACGTAGGACATGTGGTGCCCTTTCCAACCTGGAAGACCTGATTATTGGGGTTCCTTCTAAGGGCTTCATGATATCCTTTAAACAAATTTACCCTTTTCATTTAGCCAGCTCAGATGAGTTTCAATTACTTGCCACAGTATGAGACTAGCTAACTTATTAGGGGGTCATCAAGTGTTTGAAGGGAAGAGTCATCCACAGCTCCTGAAGGAACTTTAGAACGCCGAGCTCCAGTAGTTTGGGATGAAGGGGTTGAAGAGAGTCCTATCGGTAGTGAGGCTTGGGGGGAGACTTTGCTAATCATTTAGATACTAGAGACAGATATTAGAGATAGCTGCTGCTTCCCACAAATACTTCACCTCATTATACAGTGCAAACAACATCGTGCACTAACAAGTCCTCCAGGTTCTGTTTGGTTTGCTTCCTAGATAAACTCAAACTATCTAGTGAAAAAATAGGAGATGTTTTCCTTCTACCCAAAGGCAGAGTGATGGAAGGGAGTTCACTTTCCTTGGTGTAACCAATAAAACACACTGGGCATCCTGGCTGGTGTGGGTCAGTAGGTTGAGCACCAGCCTGAGAACTGGTGTTCTATGGTTAGATTTCCGATCAGGGCATATGCCTGGGTTGCAAGCCAGATCCAGTTGGGAGCATGTGAAAGGCAATCAATAAATGTTTCTCTGGTACATTAATGTTTCTCTTCTCTTTCTCCTTTCCTTTCCCTCTCTCTAAAAATAAATAAAAATAAGATCTTAAAAAAAAAAAATAATAACCCACATTGAGCATAATGATATCCCCATGATATATATAGCAGGACAAACTTGGGTTTAGGCCACTTCCAAAATTCAAGAATAACTGGGTGTGTCTGGAGAATTAACATGGGGGACCCTACAGAAAACCTTTTCAAGCAGAAGCAGAGGGTGGGGATGCAGGGGAAGAGTCATAACAAAATAAACTTGACCCAGGAACAAAGCCTTAGTTGTCAGATGGGAGTAGTGATCCTTCATGTACATAGTATCTTAGCCCTCTGAATATAAATGAGGGTTCAAAAGAGAGAGGAGCATACCTGAAACCGTAAAACATGAAAGAGCAACTTCCTTAGCCTATACACACTGGATCCCAAGGAGTAACACCTGGGGACACCTCTCCCACGATGTAACTCCAAACTGAGAGGATTCTCCTCAACTCTACCAAAATTCCCCTCAACTTTGGCATTTTTGCGGGTCTGAGGCCAACAGTCAAGAATTGATATATATTCGTACATCTCAAAGGGCAAAGGAAACAAAGGGAAAATAAACAAATGGGACTATATCAAACTAACAAGCTTCTGCACAGCAAAAGAAACAACATATAAAGGGAACCCACTGTATGAGAGAATAATTTGCCAATGGTACATTTGATAAGGGGGTAATTTCCAAAATTTATCAAGTATTTATACAACTCAACACCAGGAAGACAAACAGTCCAATTAAAAAATGGGCAAAACCTAGCCCTGACTGGTGGCACAGTGGATAAGGCACCAGCCTGCAAACCCAAAGGTTGCTGGTTCGATTCCCAGCCAGGGCATATAACCAGGTTGCAAGCCAGGTCTCCAGCCAGGTCTGTAGCTGGAGGCAAGGTGAAAGGCAACCATAGATTGATGTCTTTCTCCCTTTCTGCCTCTCTCCCTTCCCCCCTCTCAAAAAATAATAAATAAAATCTTTTAAAAATATATTAAAAACAAAGCCCTGGCCGGTGGCACAGTGGATAAGGTGCCGGCCTGCGAACCCAAAGGTCACGTGTTTGATTCCCCAGCCAGGGTACATAGCGAGGTTGCAAGCCAGGTCTCCAAGCCAGGTCTCCAACCAGGTCTATGGCTGGAGGCAAGTGAAAGACAACCATATATTGAAAATAAAAAATAATAAAAAATGAAAAATATATTAAAAACAAATGGGAAAAACCTGAATAGACACTTTTCCAAAGAATACATACAGATAGCCAGTAAACATGACTATCATCAATAAATCAAAGAACAAGTGCTTTGAGAGGATGTGGAGAAAAGGGAACCTAGCGCACTGTTGGTAGGAATGCAGACTGGTGCAGCCACTGTGGAAAAACAGCATGGAGTTTTCTCAAAAAATTAAAAGTGTATCTGCTTTTTGACCCAGTGATTCCACGTTTGGGAATATACTGTAAGAATCCCAAAACAACGATCTGGAAAAAATATGCACTTCTATGTTCATAGCAGCATCATTTACAACAGCCAAGATCTGGAAACAGCCCAAGTGCTTTTCAGTAGATGAGTGGATAAAAGAGGTGTGGTACATTTACACAATGAAATACTACATGGTTGTAAAAAAAGAAAGAATTCTTACTCTTTGCAAAAACATGGATGGACCTGTAGATTATTATGCTAAACTAAATAAGCAAGTCAGAGAAAGACAGATGCCATATGGTCTTACTTACATGTGGAAACCATTGAACAAAATAAGCTGATGAACAAACTAGAACCAGAGGCATGGATATATGGAATAGACTGACAGCTGTCACAGGGCATAGGGGGGTAGGGCTGGATGAAAGAAGGTGAAGAGATTGGCCAAAGAACATATATGCATAGCCCATGGCCAGGGTAGAGAGTGGGCAGGGGCTGGATGGAGGTGGGCAAAAGGAGGGGGAAATGGGTGACATCTGTAATAAAAATTGTTCTATGTAAGGCCTTAGCTATACAATAGCCAAGGTGTGAGCAGGAGCAGCTCATGTATCAGAGAGTGGAGCACAAATAAAACACCTGGGCTTTCTGAAGTAATGGGAATTTGCAGGAAGCTGGAAACCTTTTACTAGCAGGTGGGAATAATAAGGCAATAATATGGGAATGTTAAGATTAATATGATCTTATTTCAATTCACAGATTGGTGAGTCCCATAGATGTTTAAGCTACGTACAGAGGAAGGAACCAGGGTCCAAGGAGGTGAAGAAATTCATTTGCACAACATGGCAAAAGATACTGCCAGGAACTGTTCCAGGTCTCTGCCCTGAATTATATGCTCTTTTGATCACAAAAATCAGTCATGTGCCTAGAGGCTGGAAGTGGAGCCCCTGGAGTGAATTCGCCCTGTATCAACTTAGCCCCATGGGCTGGGCTATATGTGAACACCCAAGGTGGCCATCCTTAGCAAATCCCTACCTGTGGCGCATTCAGCTCAGCCCTTCCTCAGAAAATTTTGTAGAAATTTTCTAGAGTTTTGTAGAACTTTAGAATGCTCTGGCCCACCTAGCTGTGATATCATAAAGGCCTTGGTGGTGGCCTCCAAACCCACCCATTGTTGGCCCCTCTAGGCTTTAGTGACTTCTCCTCCACTCCTCTGAGGCAGGTGGGAAGAAAGGGAAAGAGCACTGTGGTGACTCAGGTATTTGTGTCAGAGCCATCCTGACCAAAGTGGCCTTTGTTACTGTACCCAGGAGGAAGCAGTTGATGGCAATGAGCAGCATTTGCACACGCAAATCTTTTTGTGTGAATCTGAAGAGAGAACTTTGTCCTTGTGGATGAAAAAGGGAATCTATGGAAAGTAACCCCACAGGGTGATCTGATCATAAATTCCTAACTGGGCAGGTGATGGTGCGTAGTCACACCCCAGGTCTATAACTTCTCCAGTAAAAGTCTTATTTTTACCTTAAGCAAGCTCTTTCCATTGTTTCTGCCTTTAGGTCAACACACCTTTGAAATGGCCCCTTTCAAACCCCTCCTTTTAAAGTAGGTCACCCATAAGAGAGCACATAATCTGTTTTTTCACATTTATTTTTGTTAGATTTGTGCCCAGAAGAGGGGAGAAGTCGACTGGATCAACTTCAATGCCTTTATTGAAGTGTTTTGCAAATGTTTGAGACCAGGCAGGTCCACTCAGGATTTGGGCAGATGGAAGAAGATATGTGGATATCTGACAGGCCTTTATTGCATTCCGACATGTGGAAAGCTCTTACTGCTCACTTACGTGTGCAAACAAAGCTGGCTGCCTGCTAACATAGGAGGTTACTCATTGCTTAACATTTGCCGAATCATTTCCACCTGGATGTCCAGGTGAGGGAGCTTGGCTGATTCCATTTATAAGCACTTGCTGAATCATTTCCATCTGGATGTCCAGGTGAGGGAGGCTGACAGACTCCATTTTCCCCACATAAAGGATGTTCAAGCAGGTTGGCTGAGTCCAAGTGGACTGCAGCCCTGAGCTGAAACAGAGTGGGTATTTTTAAGGGGTGGAGGAGTTTGGTGGGACTTGGAAAAGTACAGATGGAGCTAGTGATATGGAAGCAGGCTCTGATAACAATGAAGTTGCTAAAATTTTGTCAGCAGAAAAAGGTATCTTTGTTAAAGAGGATAAGATAACTAAAGAGCCTAGGCAGTTACTGGCTCAGCAGTTGCTGGGGCAGATTTATTGGGAGCTGAAATTAGGTCTGAATTCCCAGAACCCAGATCTTATGCCTAAGAATGTTTTTATTGTTGTTCTATATTACAGTTGTCCCAATTTTCCTCCTGTTACTCCCACTGCCCCACCTAACTCTGCTCCCACAGTCAACCCCACCCTGTTGTCCAGGTAAGAGCGTATAATCTTAACTATCCATGCAATCTTCCGTTTATGGTGACTACTTAATTTCAAATGCACAAAACAAAAACAAAACCCCTGCAAAACTGTTATTCTCTGGAGCATTTGAGATCCTGATCCCTGGTATATGTAGTCAATATGACTCAAACTCATACAAATTCTCCATAGGTTTGGATATTTCTTACCTCAACACCTGATTAGTGCTAGGTTTGTAGGCAGTCAGGCCTTGTCAATGGAGAACTCTGGTTCTTCTTGCCAATACAGTAAAGAATTACAGATTAGTGAGCCTTTTAGCGCACATGCAAAGTTTATCAGTGAATGGGAGAGCAAAGGCAAGGGTAGCTAGAGCAAGGGTGCAAAAAGCAAGGGTGGCCAAAGGCCCAGTGACCAGCATCCATGTGGCCAGAGGCTAGGAGGCCAGGGACCCCCATTTGGCAAAAGGGTCAAGAGAGGACCCAAGAGAAGAGAAGAGAGAGAGTCATTTGTTCTGGGGGTATATAGTTGGAGGAATGGGAGTGAGGGAGTTACATTTTGATTGGTGGGTAAGGGTGACGCCAGCTTTCCTGGGAGACCTGACCACCCAAACGTAGGTATGGGTGGGGGTCTGTTAGCTCAAATCCCTATCTTGCTCTTGACTATTTGTTCGTTTGCATATGTGATAGGAGGCAGGCAGTTAACCAAAGTTGTTTTAGGGGCTTTTCTTTGGGCACTGTGGTTCCCCTCCTCTTCCAGGCCTTGGGATGAATACAGAGTCTCAAGGTTTTCCTTTTCCCAGCTAGTGGAGATGACACACACAGACTTTCAAGGGCTCCCCACCCTGTCCTGCACTATCACAGTTACTTATGTTGTTCAGAATGCCTGGCCACCTTATTGGACCAGGCTCAGGATGACTGGGACAGCAGCTGAGACAAGTCTCCCTCTGCTTCTAGCTTTCAGTATTAAGCTCTTTATTAGATTCTAATGGTGAGGGCCCTGCCTTTGTTTCCCTTTTGGCCCCCTCATTTGACCTTATCTGTCAGCTCTCCTTCAGGATCTGGGGTATGTTGTCCTCAGTCTCCAAATAATAGTCCAGGAAAGCATATACCATGTTACGCTGGATCATGGTGAAGTCCAGGAAAGGCACAAGTCCCAAGAGAGTGTCCTCTCCTTATGTCCCAAGTTCCAAGAGTCCAGATAAAGTCCAGGACTGCAAGGCAGAGTCCTTGGTGGCTTTGGAGTCAGCAGAAGTGGGCACAATTAAAGCAGCAGCGCCTGCTTTCCTACTAGCCCAGGCTGCATGACTAACTCCTGACTACAAACTGCATAGCTGCTTCTTTTGGAGATACAGCTGATTACTTCTGAGTGCCTAGAACTTGGTTAGCAAAAAGCCTCTTAACCACCCTCAGAGGCAAGACAGCCCCAAGCAAGCACTCACTTACTCATTAAATATTTATTGAGCATGTATTTACCTACTCTGCTCCAAGCACTATTTTAGGTACAAGGGATACAACAACAAATGATATTACTGTCCCAGGGGAGTTTATATTCTAGTAGGGAAGATGGACAATAAATTGGATAAATAAATAAATTAGAAAGTATAAACAGAAGTTGCTGAGTGTTAAGAATCAAAGATCTAAAGGAGATAAAGGCATGCACTATAAGGCTTTCTTGAGGAAGCCAAGCAAGAGAGCAGCAAGTGCAAAGGCCCTGAGGCAGGTGTGTGCTGAAATGATCAAAGAGAGTGGCTGGAAAGGAGTGAGCTGGAGGAAGGTGAGGTTAGAGAGATAATGAGCTATCTAATCCATTAACGCTTTGCAGGCCACTTGAGAACTTTTTAGTTTGTAGCTTGTGTGAAATGGAAAGCCAATGGAGGGATTTAAGTAAGACTGAGGCATGGCCCTGCCTGGTGTGGCTCAGTGGATTGAGCACTGGCCTGCTTTGCCGGCTAGGCCTCCCATTGTGGGTGTTTGAGAGGCAACCACACATTGATGTTTTTCTCCCTCTCTTTCTCCCTTCCTCTCCCTTTCTCTATAAATAAATAAATAAATAAATAAGAATGCGATATGGTCTGACACATTTTCAAAGGATCCCTCTGGCTGCTATATGGAGAGTCAGCTATAGCAGGGGCAAAGTTGAAAGCAGGTAGACCAGTTAGGGGAGTGCCACAAACTCCAGGAGGCACAAGATGATGGTGTCTTGGACCAGGGAGTGAGTAGCGATGAAGATGAGAAATGGCTGAACACAAAATCCTGTTTACTCTCTTAAGTGGAGCAAGAGAAAATGCTCTCTCATTGTTTTTTCAATAAATCTATAGAAAAAGAAGACATTCTTAAAATAATTTTACACCCTGGCTGGTTGCACAGTGGATAAGGCACCAGCCTGCAAACTCAAAGGTCACTGGTTTGTTTCCCAGCCAGGGCACATAACCAGGTTGCAAGCCAGGTCTCCAGCCAGGTCTGTAGCTGGAGGCAGGTGAAAGGCAACCATTGATGTCTTTCTCCCTCTTCCCCCCCGCCAAAAAATAATAATAAATAAAATCTTTAAAAAATAATAATTTTACTCTACAAAGGACACAAAGGACTTGAGGCATTCAGACTGCTGGCTGTGTCTTAGATGCACAGATTCTGCGTACCCGTCTAGGAGTTTGTCATTTATCTATAAGAGTATATGTTTGAGTCCATTTTCATGATCCTGCATAGAACAACTCATAATTAGAGTAACCAAGCTATCCTGAGAAGAGTTAGTATCTGTTGGGTTCAGTCTATCCATGGCTACCTTTGCTCTGGGCATTGATTTCGGGCCCGTCAGCCATCACTGGACCAGCAGGATCAGTTTCATATTGTTGATTTGATGTAGGCAAGGTGACACTGTGCAGAAAGCACCCATTGAAACTGCTTTCCTTAGAAGGAGCTGCTAGTATGGCCAATGCTTCAATTTCATACACTTCTCTCTAGATACTTGGTCTATTTGAACACTGATGAGAGGTTTGGTAAGTTAGAGTATGAGGTATGGAGAGGCAGTGAGGCTCTTGAAAGCTATGCCAATAGGATTGGATTTTTGCATATGAGAAATTTTAAAGCCTAAGAGAGAGATGCTGAGGTTTCTCAAGGTTAATTTGGTAGTGCCTGGGAGACAGAACCTTCTCTAGGGGCAAGGAAGGAAAGTAGAGTGGCAATAATGGTTCTGTTGAGACCTGATGAAGTTTCAAACGAAAGGAATAGAAATGAGAGTTCAGGGGACTTGGGCGCCTGGAGAACTGACAGTCTGAGATCTGATGAAGTCAGCCTTGACTAAAGAAGAGTGTGTGTGTGTGTGTGTGTGTGTGTGTGTGTGTGTAAGGCACATCCTGTCTCAAGACATCTGCCCCGAGGTCTCAGCCTGAGATGTCTGCAGCCCAAGCTCTTCAGGGGAATTTCCCGCCCTCTCAGTATTGAGTCCCTGACTACTTCCCAGGATCCTTGGGGCTTACTTGTAGTTTGTAGCTTTCTCAGCTTTATAGTCCTCAACCAGAACAAAGAAAAAAGTATTATTTTTTCTGAAACAGAACATGATAAATATGTAAATGAGTATACTTTGCCTGCTGAAACATTCATATAAACTGTAATCCAAGCAGTGGAGACTTTGAGATTATTTCCTGAATTACTTTCATCTCAGTTGTTGCTACTGATACAAGTGTTAAATTAAAGCTTCTACATGGAGAGTATTATGCTTAGTGAAATAAGCCAGCCACTGAAGGACAAATACCATATGATCTCACCCATTATAGGACAATAATGAGCAAAACTAACAACAAGCAAAACAGAACCAAGTATATGAATACAAGGAATAGGCCTTCAGTGGTCAGGGGGAATGGGGTTGGGGGGAGGGGGGAGGTAGAGGCAAAGAAGGGGAGCAGCTTAGACAAGAACCTAGTATAAAGGAACCATGGACATGGACAACAGGGGGGATTGACTTTGGGGGGAATGGGTGGGTGGGGAGGGGGACAGAGGGGAGCAAAAAGGAGATGGATGTAATACAACAACAATAAAATTAAAAAAAAAAAAAAAGCTTCTATAAACTTAAGCTCTAATTAAAGCATCCGAATTTTGAAGTTGACCTAGAGGAAAACCTTCACACTGGAGATTTGGCTGCTAATTCTGAGTTAGGTGTTCTCTGGTGAGATAGTTACAGTTTTTCCAAACAGGTTATACCTGTATGGTTAACGAGAACTAACAATTTTTTTTGTTTTGAAGAATGTATGGCGCTAGCCTTTGTTGGTGTGGCTCAGTGGATTGAGCACTGGCTTACAAACTAAAAGGTCACTGGTTCACTTCCCAGTCAGGGCCCCTATCTGGGTTACAGGCCAGGTCCCTAGTTGGGGGCAATCGTTGCCATTTCTCTCACACATCAGTGTTTTCTTTCCTCTCTTTCTCTCTCCTTTCCTCTCTCTCTAAAAGGAAATTTAAAAATAAAATATTTTCTTTTTTTAAAGAATGTATGGCTCTAAATTGTTAACAGTGGTATTTTTGAAATTTAGGAGCAGGAAGAGAATGTTAAAAGAGAGTCATCATTCTTTTACTCTATACACTTTTGTAACTTTTAAATTTTATTTATTTATTTATAAAGATTTTATTCATCATTTCTAGAGAGAGGGGAAGGGAGAGAGGCAGAGAGGGAGAGAGACATCAATGTGTGGTTGCCTTTCACCTGCCTCCAGCTACAGACCTGGCTGGAGTCCTGGCTTGCAACGTGGTTATGCGCCCTGGCTTGGTATTGAACCAGCGACCTTTGGGTTTGCAGGCTGGTGCCTTATCCACTGTGCCACCAGCCAGGGCCAACTTTTGAATTTTAAAGTGTATATTTTTTCAATTTCAGAACAAAACAAAGAATTCAGTTAGATGTAAGTTGGAACTGCTACACGGAGAGTCAAAGGAGTCAGTCTGAGTGATCTGATTTTAACTGAATTTGAAAAAGACCACCTGACTTCATCTAATTACCAGAAGCCAACTTGTCACTTTGTAGCTGCCTGGCAGTAGATAATAAATAACCTGCCTGCAAAGCCTCCCACAGTGGGCAGTGATGCTGGAAGTGGCCTTGGAGGTTGCGCAGATTTTACTCACAACACAGGGAACATCTCAACGTCCTCTCCACTTTCCCATAAACAAATACAGTTCTTCCCTGGCTGGTGGGGCTCAGTGGATAGGCACCGGCCTGCAAACCCAAGGGTGATTGGCTCGATTTCCGGTCAGGGCACATAACCAGGTTGCAAGCCAGGTCTCCCTCCAGGTCCCCAGCTGGAGGCAGGTGAAAGGCAACCATACATTGATGATTCTCTCCCTTTCTTTCTCCCTCCCTGCCCTTCTCTCTAAAAATAATGAATAAAATCTTAAAAAATAAAGAAAGAAAAACCAAAACAAATATAGTTCCTCTATTCTGTTGTGTTTTTAATATTTTTGTTTTTTAAAAATTACCCATTATACATCCTCATTGTAAAAAACATAATGACAATACAGAAATGTACAAACCTTATTCTGTTTGGAGTTTGGTTTTGTCTTTTTGGATCTGTTTTGTACTCAGACACATATACACACATAATTTCAACTTTTGTTTTTCATTTTTTTATCTTTAGTGATATAATTCACTAAATTAGTGATATAATTTACATGCTATAAAATTACTATTTTAAATTGTATAATTCATTGGCCTTTAATATGTTCATAAAGTTGTGCAACAATCACCACTATCTAATTCCAGAGCATGGTATCACTCCCAAAAGATACCCTATACCCACTAGAGTCACTCCTCCTTCCCTATGTCCCCCCATCCTCACAACCACTAATTCACTTTCTGTCTCTGTAGATTTGCCTATTCCGAATATTTCACTGAAATGGAATCATACAACATGTGACATTTTGTGCCTAATTTCTTTAACTTAGTATAACACTTGCAAAGTTCATCCAGGTTGTAGCATATACCAATACTTTATCCCTTTTTTATGACCAAATAAGATTCCATTGTATGTATACAAACAACATTTTGTTTACCTTTTTAAAAAAAAAAAAGATTTTATTTCATTATCTTTAGAAAGAGGGGAAGGGAGAGAGGCAGAGAGGGAGAGAGACATCAATGTATGGTCGCGTTTCACCCGCCTCCAGCCACAGACCTGACTGGAGACCTGGCTTGCAACCTGGTTATGTGCCCTGGCTGGGGAATCGAACCTGCAACCGTTGGGTTCGCAGGACGGAGCCTTATCCACTGTGCTACCAGCCAGGGCTTTTGTTTACCTTTTCATTAGTTGGTGCTCGTTGCATTGTTTCCAGTTTTCCTAATATGAATAATGCTGCTATGAGAATTCATGTATAAGTTTCTGTATAAACATAGGTTTTCAAGTATTTTGGGTTGATACCCAGGAATTACTAGGTCCTCTGGTAACTCTATGTTTATCATTTCTCTTTTTTGAGAAACTGTCAAAATGTTTTTCACAGTGGCTGTGCCATTTTACCTCCCCACTGGCAAAGCACAAGGATTCCAATTTCTCCATATTCTTTCCCACACTTGTTATTTTCTTTCTTTATTACTCAGAGGCTGAGGACAAGGTACCCCAGGCCCTGAAGGAGAGATGTGCTGTGAGGGGATAGCAATTTTGAAACCCAGAAATGTACATTTCAGAGGAGATGGAGAACTGTTTGTGCAGCTAGTTTAAGAACAGATAAGAATATGGGGAACTTCTGGGCATGTTTTTGGCTTTCCCTGGCCAGGGGACAAGGGAAGTGCTGGGTCTCATGGGAGAGCAGGGCTCTAAACAGGAGTGCTTTTAGCCGCCAGGGTTAGAATCCTATAAATAAAAACCTGTTTCCGTTGCCCTGGCTGGTGTGGCTCAGTGGATTGAGTACCAGCCTGTGAACCAAAGGGTCGCTTGTTTAATTCCCAGTCAGGACACACACCTGGGTTGCCAGCCAGGTCCTCCGTTGGGGACCCATGAGAGGTAACCACATGTTGATGTTTTTCTCCCTCTCTTTTCTGCAACCTAGGCATGTGCCCTGACTGGGAATCAAACCCGAGACCCCCTGCCTTGCAGGCCAGCACTCAATCAACTGAGCCACACCAGCCAGGGTTATCTTTTTATTGTTGAATTATAAGAGCTCTTTATATATTCAAGTTACCCATATCAGATCAAAAAAAACTTTGGTACATTTACACAATGGAATACCACACAGCAGAAAGAAAGAAGAAACTCTTACCCTTTGCAATAACATAGATGGAACTGGAAAGTATTATGATTAGTGAAATAAGCCAGTCAGTGAAAGACAAATACCATATGATCTCACCCATTACAGGGCAATAATGAACAAAACAAACAAACAAGCAAAATAGATCCAGATACATGAATACAATGAATAGATCTTCAGTGGGCAAGGGGGAGGAGGAGGCAAAGAATGGGAGCAGTTTAGTCAAGGAACTAGTATGGATGAACCATGGACATGGGCAAGTGGGATTGACTTTGGTGGGGAGTGAGTGGGTGGGGAAGGGGACAGAAGGGAGTGAAAAGGGGATGGATAAAATACAACAACAATAAAATTAAATTAAAAAGAAAAAAGATACCCGTATCAGACTATATCAAGTCCCATATCAGAATATATCATATGCAAATATTTTCTCTCATTCTGTGGGCATTATTATTTATTTTTAGCATCAAAATGAACTTTTAAATATGTTATTTTTTAATTTGCTGTTTTTCTTTCATAGTGTATTGTGGGCACCTTTCAATGTTAAGAGGCAGCTATCCCACTATGGTTGTACCACATTTTATTTGGTGAGTCCTCTCCTGATTTGTAAAGAATCTTAAGTTTATATGTGGGTGAAGACTAAGCTGCAGCAGCTCTTAGCGCCCAGGCTGTCTGCCCCTGGATGATATGAAAATGCAAGCAGGCGCAGGAAATGTATCTAACCTGCTTACACTTCCTCTCCAAACCCTGTGGTTTCACAACTCTTATTACCCCTCCTCACCACCACCCAGTTCATCAGCCTGGTGCTTCTGTGAGACTATTCTACTGCAAGAGGTCTCGGAGCATAATCATTTCCCTCTTTAACTCTGTCTAGGTTGCCAGCAAATCCCAAGGGTCCTCTGGGACTGAGTCTGAGTCAGGATCTGCCAGCTGCTTGAAAGATGAACTCCTGCATCATCACAATGAGGCTGCTGCTCTCTGGGCCTTTTCTCTTTGGTGAGCAAAGGAGGAGAGGAGGGGAAGAAATGTATGTCTGTGATCAGGGAACTGCAAGGTTTTATGGACAAAGAACAAAGGAGAGCTGCTCTAAGGGCATTGGCCACATGTAATGTGGGCCTGGGAATCCTAGGGGGAGAGTCGGACAAATATAGAAAGGAAGTCAGAGTCCAAAGCATAGGCAAGGTGTGGAGAAAAAGAGGAGACACAACGAGATGGGGAGCAGGCTCCTAAAAAAGGCAGGTGGTAATGGGTACCTAGAGCTGGGCTGGGATCTGGTTCCACATATGGTACCTCTCTGTGCTACCTTGGGCAAGTTCTTACCCCTTTCTGGGCCTCAATCTCTTCATCTGAGAACAAATGGTGGGGCCTCATCTCTGACCTCCTAGGATGCTGCAAACTAAGCCTGAGGTCTGGGAGGAGAGCAGGGCCAGAAATGACAGTTGGGGGCTTCCATATGATGCCTCGGAGGTGGGGGACTCTGAGATCCAATGGTTAAGGAAGACACTGGACCCTGCTGGGGTGGAGGGTATGGGGGCATTAGAGGAATGAGGAGGCAGCTTCACAGGAATCAGGGGACTTGAAACACTGAGTCTGTGGGAGAGTGCTTCAGGCTAATTATTTGAATTCTCTGGGTGTCTGGGCCCCAGGCCCAAGGGAGAAATGAGTATGTGTGGGATACACCCTGCCGTGGGACATCCCCGTCTCCTCAGGCGGCCCCTCAGCCGACTCCTCTCTCACGGGCCTCCGCCTTCTCATCCTTCCTTCTTCGTTGAGAGGCAAAACAGGAAGTTGTGTCCTTGCGAGATCCTGGGATTGCCAGAGCTCTGGTTAATAGGGAGTCGCTGCTTCCATAGTTCCGACCCAAGGCCCTCAAGGGGAAGTCCAGGGAGGCTGGTTCCAGCTCTGGCTCTCGTGTGGGCTGTCTTGTTAGGAGGGAGCCTGGTCCTTGGAGGTCAGCCTGTCCCCTTGGGGCACATGGATAGTAACCAATCTGTGCGCAGGGTGTAGAGTTGGGGGGGTCCCTGGCCAAAAGTGGCTAAAGTGTCCCTGGTCTCCCTCAGCCCTGGCCTCCAGCTACAACCTGGACGTGCGACATGTGCAAACTTTGTCCTTCCCACACGCCAAGAGGCATTTTGGGTACCGTGTCCTGCAGGTTGGAAACCGGTGAGCTCCCCCAGGTCTCCCCCACCCTACAGAGCCCCTGGGAGGCACCTCCATGCCAGCCCTGAGGCTGGCCAGTAAAACGGGCAGATTGCAAGTCCATGGCGGGGTTTCTCAGGAACAGGAGCAAGCCCACTATATAGTAGGATGAGGGCCATTCACCATTAAAGTGCCATGTATATGAAATAGAAAGGGAAACACCACAGCCCCTAAAACACTTGGTAATACTTCCTAGACTCCCAAGTCTCTCCCTAACTAGACAATGAGTTCCTTCCCACTTCCCCCACCCCTAGCCTAGCACATAGTAACTATGCCATAAATGACTCTTGAACTGATGACTGATTGAATAAACTTACAATCCTCTTATGGTCCTCAGAGAATATGCCAGTTTCCTAAACTGTAGATAGAAAAAAATCCTTAACTTTCTAGAATGCTGGCATAGTGGATAATCTAGCTAGGATTCAGTAAGGAAGAAATAGGTGGCAACTTGAAAGAGAATGGCAGCATTGCTTTGACAGACCTGGTAGAGGATTGGAAACCCCTCATTAGGTAGGAGTGGAGAGGTAAAGACCTGGGTAACTCCATCTCACAAGTGAGATTTCTCATCAGGGTTGTCGTGGGAGCTCCAGGTGAAGGGAACAGCACAGGAAACCTCTATCAGTGCCAAACAGACACTGGACACTGCCTGCCAGTGAGCCTTACTGGTGAGTAACTGGTGAGGGAGCTGGGAATTGTGTCTCAGGGAAATGCAGGTGGGCACCACCACACCCGGATTGCCTAAATTCTTCCAAACCAACTAACCTTACAGGTTCCAACTACACCTCTAAGTACTTGGGAATGACCTTGGCAACAGACCCCACAAATGGAAGCCTTTTGGTAAGAATTTTGTGCAGTGTGGTATCAGAGCTAGGAAACAGATTGAAAAGAAGGAAGGAGAAAATGGATTAAAGATTTTGTAGCAGATTAAAAGCATCAGAGAGATTCAGATTTAATAGGTATATATTGAGAACAAATTATGAGCCAGTGGTTTCCAAGAACTTAAGCTTTTTCCAAAATATTAAATATCTGTAATGATTAATATTCAAGATGATTTTGGTGATATGCAAACTTAATGTTTTAATTGTTATATATTTATTTAATGGGTTAATAGAAAAAATATACAACAAGTACATCAAATTCATGATTTCTTAGATTGCATTGCTTAAAATGAGGCTAAAGTTTTTTTTTTACTTTAAGTAAATTTAAAGTAAAGTTAATTTTAAGTAAATAATAGTATGACTAATATACTATATGGAAGAAATTATGAAGTGGTATACAAACGTCCATAGTTTGAAAAACACTGCTTTATCTCTTTTAACCCCAAAAACAAGTGAGTTAAGGATTAGTATACAAAAAAAGAAAGAAAGAAAGAATTAGGATACACATTTTACATAGGAGAAAATAGCACCAAAGGGGAGAAACTTGACCAAGGTCACCTGGTTTTAAAAAGGTAGAACCAAGATTTGAGTCAAATTCCCATTTGATCCTAAGTCCATTGCTCTTTACAAGTCATCCCAGCAGCATCTGACAGATAGTCCATAAATGAAAGAAACACCATTATATATTCTGAGAACAGTGAGTAATTTGATTTGGCTTAAACACAGAATGTGTAATTGGAAATGAAAGGGATAGGCCTGAAAATGTAGGATAGTGCCCAACTATAAACAACAGGAATGCCAGACTAAGGGTTTTAGATTTTATCAGCTAGGCGGTGAGCATCCATTGGTAAAAAAACATTGGTAGTAGGGATGGAGAGTTGGTATGAGAGACCTGGAGGCAGAATTACCTTGGCTCGATAACCAGTTGGATATAGGGTGTGAGGTTAGGAGATGATGACTTTGAAGGTTTTTGTTCTTTTTTTTAAATTATTTTTTGAAGGTTTTTGTTGTTAACTGATGATACCCAAAACATATAGCAAGAGGAAGCAGCAACCCTTTTACTTTTGCTTCCTTCAGGCCTGTGACCCTGGGCTGTCTCGGACATGTGACCAGAATATCTATCTAAGTGGTCTGTGTTACCTCTTCCACCAGAATCTAAAGGGTCCTGTGCTGCAAGGGCGTCCTGGTTATCAAGGTAAGAATCTGGGGATCCGATGGGTAAAAATATGTCCAAGTGGCTGCCCATACATGGGAACCAGCACAGCAGGCCAACCATCAGAGACACTTGACCAAATCCCTTTGTGTCTGGCTTCTGTAGAATGTCTAAAGGGCAACGTAGACCTGGTATTTTTATTTGATGGATCAATGAGCTTGCAGAAAGATGAATTTCAGAAAATTCTGGATTTCATGAAGGATGTGATGAAGAAACTCAGCAACTCTTCCTACCAGGTAAATATATTAGTTAAGATCCTGGGTATAGGTAATAGATGGCTACCCAGACTAGCTTAAGGCATAAAAGAAAAAATTAATATTAAGTGTTTCCAGAACCTAAGGGCATGGCTATAATTGAACCTCTGGAACATAGAAGAACCAAAAGTAGAAAGCTTCTGAAATTTTCTCTAGTTCTCATTTCTGTTTCTTTTTGGCTTTTGCTTCCCTCTTCTCTTTCTGTCTTTTTCGTGGCTTTCTCAGCTTCTTTGGATCACATGGGCCTGTTAAAGTTGCAGGAAGTTTCTTTTTTTTTTTTTCTTTTAGTCTTTCTCTCCACCAACCCCTCCCACTGCAAATTCCAAGTTCTCAGAGAAAAGATCATTACTGGCCTAGACTCATTCAGGTGGCTATCTTTGGCCAAGCCAACTTTATCTTATTTAGCAGGGTTACTCAGCAGAGCTATGGCCACTAAGAACCATTCTTTTTTTTTTTTTTCTTAAATATATTTGATTTGTTTTGCTATTCTCAATGCCCCAATTTCCCCTCCCTTTGCCTCCCTCCACCCAGTACCCCATTTCTTCCCCCAATGCCCTCCTTAGTTCATGTGCACGTGTCATGCATATAAGTTGTTTGGCTTCTCCATTTCCTTTATTCTTCTTAACATCCCCCTGTCTAAGAACCATTCTTATTGGTGAGTTAGACCCAAAGAACAGGAGCTCAGTGACAGCACTACATAAATGGTCAGAGATTTATTTAATTTAATTTTTGTTTTTGTTTATTTTCAAAAAAATGATTCGAGCTCTGGCCAGCGTGACTCAGCTGGTCGAAACATCATTTAATATACCGAAAGGTTGCAGGTTCTCTTCCTGGTCATGGTGCATACCCAGGCTGTGGGTTTGATTCCCAGTAAGGCTGCATACAAGAAGGCAAACCAATCAGCGTGTCTCTCTCTCACATTGCTGTTTCTATCCTTCCCTTCCTCTCTCTCTGAAAGCAATGAGAAAAATAATATCCTCAGGTGCAGATAAAAAAAGAAAAGAAGGAATGATTTGAGGCAGGGATGTGGAGTTGGGTTGCCCAGTTCCTGGATAAGAAGTAGTAATTGGAGGCCCTGGCCAGGCAGCTCAGTTGCTTACACCATTGTCCCAATACACCAAGATTGTAGGGTTTATTTCTGGTCAGGGCATGTACAAGAAGCAACCAATGAATACATATGTAAGTGGAACAACAAATAACCTCTCTTTCTTCAAAATCAGTAAGTATAATTTTTTTTTTTTAAAGAAGTAACAATTGGAGTGGACAATTGAGAAGGGATATATAACATTTCATTTCTTCCTTCTTCATATAGTTTGCTGCTGTTCAGTTTTCCACAGACTTCAAAATAGAGTTTGATTTCTTGAAGTATATTGAGGTGAAGAACCCTGATGTTCTGCTGAAGAACGTACAACATATGAGCCAGTTGACCAACACTTTTGGTGCCATAAACTATGTCGCGTGAGTTCCCTTTTGCAGGAGAGAGCCCATCCATCAGTTGTTCTGTGCACACTAGCTTCTTCAAGTTGATGTATAGAGCTCAATAGGTGGGTTCAGCAAGGGGCAGGTTATTGTAAGAATTCAAAGTGGAGCAACTTTATGTCAGGTTCCAGACTGTAGGTAACAGAAATTGACTTTATACTGACTAAGTCTTAAAGGGATATTGCAGGAATAGCCCATGAGCCTCTGGGACGGACACTATTGCCAAGCCTTATAAAGGACTAGAACCAGGATTTGGAAAGTGATTGCGAACCACAGAAGCCACAATAGAATAGATTCTTAGATGGGAATCAGCTTCAAAGTCAGTGTATGAATGAAAATCTCAAATAGTCAAAATGGTCCTTAAATTGTTTATAAAATTCAATATATTCAAGTCCCATGCTGAAACTAGCATATGTTAATTTCCTAAATTTACTACAGAAAAATTCCCCACCCCCCAAGTTGGATCAGATTGCTGTGTTTAAATTGAGAACTAAATGAATGTTGCTGGATTGTGTTGAAGGGCCATACTGTATATATTTAAAATACTTATTTTTAAACATTTGACTGAGAAACTGAGGCCATGGAAACTGAGACCAATCTGAGAAATAAGAGAATTAATCATAGCTCCTATTCCATTCCTCCTCTGGGCATACACTCAAGTTGAGTGAAATAGCCAGAAGGATCTCCTGTACTATTACACTTATTTCTCTCATTTCCATTTCTTTGTCAAGCATGTATAGTTGAATTTATATAAGTTAAACGTGCATGTGGTCTGTCTCACAGCTCTGTATATGTTTCCAGCTCTTCTCTTCTGGGGCTTCCTTGACCTATTATGTTCACTTCATTCCTTTCTCTTGGTAGACAGTTTGAATGGGTACACAGTCAAGTGATGTTCACTGAAAAATGGTAGCCCCAGTTCCTCAACCTGAATTCCAGCCTCCAGTTGAAAAAATGGTTGTCTAAGCCTGGGTTAGGTGTCCATGGGTCCACCCAGCTGTGGCCTTGGTCTGTTTTTATGGCATAGAGTCAGATGGTACAAGCATGGATTCTTAGGTCCCTCCATGGGAAAGGGGCAGTTTTTAGGGAAAGGGGTCAGTGTAGGATGGGAAGACATTCCAAAAGGTGTAAAATGTGAGAGCAAAAAGGAGCAGTAAAGGAAATGCATTTCATAAATACTTCTTGACCACCTGGCTACATGCCAGGCAGTGTTCCAAATTAGGAGTTGGCAAAATTTTTTTCTGTAAAGAGCCAGATAGTAAATATTTTAGTTTTTTTCTGGCCACATACAGTATCAGTTGCATATTATTCTTTGTTTGTTTTTGTAACCCTTTAAAAACAAAACTATAAAAAATATTTTTTAAGACCTGGCTGGTGGCACAGTGGATAAGGCACTGGCCTGCGAACCCAAAGGTTGCTGGTTTGATTCCCAGTCAGGGCACATAACCAGGTTGCAAGCCAGGTATCCAGCCAGGTCTGTAGCTGGAGGCAGGGGAAAGGCAACCATATATTGATGTCTCTCGTCTCTCTCCCTCTCTGCCTCTCTCCCTTACTCTCTCTCCAATAAATAAATAAATAAATAAATAAATAATTTTAACATTTTAAATAAATAAGTATTTTTTAGATGATGGGCCATATGAAAACAAGCTGTTAGCTGGTTTTGGCCTGTAGGTAGCTTTTTGCCATGTTCTAGGTGCTGGAACTATAGCAGTGACTTGAATAAAGAAAAATCGCTGTCCTCTTGGACCTTAACATTCTAGTAGTGGAGATAAATGTCATAAATAAGTAAGTTAGATAATACTCAAAATATGTTTGATAAAAATAACCATGCAATACTCAATAGGAAAATCAGGAAAAGTTGTATTTGAACAAAGACTTGGAGGAGAGGAAGGGAGTCATGTGGAAACCTGGGAAGACCAATCCAGGCAGAGGAAATGGCAAAGGCCCTGAGATGAGATGCTTAGGATGTTCCAAGAAAAGCCTGGACATCAGTGTGGTGGGAGAGAGGTAAATAAGGGGAGAAAGGAGGGGAAAGGAGGTCAGAGAGACTATGGGTGGCTGGATGACTTGAGACCATAGTGAGGACTTGGTCCTCACTAAATAAGATGAGAAGTTGTTGGAGGTTTTGAGCAGAGGAGTGATAATCTGATTTATGTTTTTAAAAGGATCCCTCTGCCTGCAGGGTGGATATTAGATGGTGGAGGAGGCAGGGATGGAAGCAGGGAGACTAGTTAGGAGGCTATTGAAAAATGTGGATGAGATGGTTTAAAATAGGTTGGAGCCCTGGCTGGTAGCACAGTGGTTAAGGCGCCGGCCTGCGAACCCAAAGGTCGCAGGTTCGATTCCCCAGCCAGGGCACATAACCAGGTTGCAAACCAGGTCTCCAGTCAGGTTTGTGGCTGGAGGCAGGTGAAATGCAACCATACATTGATGTTTCTCTCCCTCTCTGCCTCTCTCCCTTCCCCTCTTTCTAAAAATAATGAAATAAAATCTTTAAAAAAAAATAAAAATAAAATAGGTTGGAAATCCATGAACAGGACCTATGATAAGCCATGTATATGTGGATGGAGGTTAAAGAAATATTTTGCTGGCCCTGGGCAGATAGCTCAGTTGGTTAAAACATCTTTCCAATATGCCAAGGTTATAGGTTTGATCATTTGCCAGGGTGCATACAAGAATTAACTGGTGAATGCATAAATAAGTGGAATAACAAATTTATGTCTATCTTTTCCTCTAACATACATTAAAAAAAAAAAAAAAGTTTATGAAAGCCCTAGCCAGGGTAGCTCAATTAGTTGGGTGTCCTCTTGTAAATCTAAAGGTTGCAGGTTCCATTCCTGTCAGGGCACATGCCTAGGTTGTGGGTTCAAGTCCTCTGTCAGGCATGTGTGAAAGGCAACCGATTGATCTCTCTCACATCGATATTTCTCTCCCCTTCTCTCTTCCTCCATTTCCCTCTCTCTAAAATCAATGAGAATTGGGGCCCTGGCTGGTAGCACAGTGGATAAGGTGCCGGCCTGTGAACCCAAAGGTCGCAGGTTCGATTCCCAGCCAGGGCAACATAACTAGGTTGCAAGCCAGGTCTCCAGTCAGGTCTGTGGCTGGAGGCAGGTGAAAAGCAACCATACATTGATGTCTCTCTCCCTCTCTGCCTCTCTCCCTTCCCCTTTCTAAAAATA
>PVIW01013983.1:0-25197 GCA_004026585.1 Noctilio leporinus | reverse complement strand
TTGTTTGTTGATTTGCTGATGATTGTCATTCTGACAGGTGTGAGGTGGTATCTTAATGCAGTTTTAATTTGCATCTCTCTGATGACTAGCGATGTTGAGCATTCTTTCATATGCCTCTGGGCCCTTTGTATATCTTCCTCAGTGAGTTGTCTGTTCAGGTCCTTTGCCCATTTTTTAATTGGGCTGTCTGTCTCCCTGGAGTTGAGTCGCATTAGTTCTTTGTATATTTTGGAGATCAGACCCTTGTCTGAGGTATCATTGGCAATTATGTTTTCCCATACAGTTGGTTCCCTTTGAATGTTAAGTCTTTATAATGATCAATACATCATCTTCCCTTTCACATGAAGCTGAAAAATGGTAGGCTAGGGACAGAACATTGTGAGCTTTGTACTGTTGGAATTATCACTCATTAAGTGATTATTAGCTAATAGTCACTAAATTTACATATTAAGGAAATTATATATAGAATACTGCAAAAACACAGTAAAAGACTAATGTTTGCCTATTTCTGTTCAGGAAGTCCCTTTACTCCCAAGCATCATGATATGTTGTCCTTTTGGCTCCAAAATTTACTATGACTGTTTCTCCTCTTCTTGATCTTCCTTTTGTTCCCCAGTGCCAGAACTTTCAGTGCCTTCTCACTCAGAGGCCATCTTTATGTATGTATGTTCAAAGAGTTTCAATGATGCTTGCTGAAGGGAAGAAGCTGCCTGCCTTATGTTTTCTCCAGTTTCACCATCTTTTCAAGCCAGGAGCTCCCTCATTTTGGAAATTTCTTCTTTCAGTTTGGTGCACTCATCAGCAGGCAATTGGTCCTTGAATTCTTCCATCTTGCTCTCTGTATCATGGATGATTCCTTCAGCCATATTAACTGCTTCAACTTGTTCCTTCTATCATCTGTCTTCCTTGGCATACTTCTCTGCATTTTTAACCACATTTTCAATATTATCTTTGCTTAATCCACCAGAGGACTGGATCACAATCTGCTGCTCACATCCTGTACCTTTATCTTTGGCAGAAACATGTACTATCCCATTGGCATCAATGCAAATGTAACTTCAATCTGAGGGACTCCATGAGGGGCTGAAGGAATTCCAATCAAAGTAAATTGTCCAAGAAGTGTGTTGTCTCCAGCCATCTCTCTCTCACCCTGACACACTTTAATTTCTACTTGAGTCTGACCATTAGTGGCTGTAGAAAATACCTGGCTTTTCTTGATTGGAATAGTGGTGTTCCTGTTAATAAGTTTGATAAATACATCTCCCAGAGTCTTGATACCCAGAGAAAGGGGAGTGACATCCAGGAGCAACACATCAGTGATATCACCGGCTAACACACCTCCCTGAATGGCAGCTCCAATAGCCACAGCCTCATCAGAATTGACAACTTTACTTGGGGCTCGGCCAAAGAGATCCTGCACAGTCTGCTGAACCTTAGGCATTCTAGTCATGCCACTAATAAGAATCACTTCTCGAATGTCACTCCTGCTGATTTTTGCATCTTGCATGGCTTTTTGGCATGAGGCAATGGTCCTCTTGATTAGCTCAAACACAATCCCCTCCAACTGAGCCTGGGTCACCTTCATATTCAAATGCTTAGGTCCAGAAGCATCAATTGTAAGATATGGCAAGTTGATGTTGATCTGCACAGATGAGGAGAGTTCACATTTAGTCTTTTCAGCAGCTTCCCAAACTCTCTGAAGTGCCATGTTGTCTTTCGTCAAATCAACTCCTGTCGTTCCTTTAAACTCCTTCACAATGTGTTGTAACAAGGCCTGGTCAAAGTCTTCACCACCTAAGAAAGTGTCTCCATTGGTGGACTTCACCTTGAATACTCCTTTCTGAATTTCCAGGATAGAGATATCAAAAGCCCCACCACCTAAATCATATACAGCAATGACTTTGTCTTCTGATTTGTCTAGACCATTGGCCAGAGCAGCAGCTGTAGGTTCATTAATCACCCAAAGCATATTTAGTCCTGCAAGTCCAGCATCCTTAGTGGCCTGTCTTTGAGAGTCATTGAAATAAGCTGGAACTGTGATCACAGCATTTTTTGCTGTATGCCCCAAGTAATTTTCTGCAGTTTCTTCCATCTTCATCAAAACAAATGCTCCAATCTGACTTGGAGAATCAAGTTTCCCATGGGCTTCAACCAGGCATCACCATTAGAGGCACTGACAATTTTAAAGGGAGTATTTTTAATGTCTTTCTGGACTTCAGGGTCATTATATTGCTGGCCAATAAGACACTTGGTGGCATAGAATGTGTTGTTTGGGTTGGTGACAGACTGTTGCTTGGCTGACATTCCAACAAGTTGCCCACCATCTGCTGTAAAGGCCATAGCTGAAGAGGTGGTTCTGGCACCTTGAGCATTCTGCAGCACCTTTGTTTGTTTACCTTCCATAACTGCTACACAGGAATTGGTAGTATCCAAATCAATACCAACAACTGCTCCCTTTATTGCTTCAAATGCATAGTGCCACCTTGAAACAATTCTAAAAGCCTCATGACTAAGGCCATTCCAGCCATCCTGGTGGCAAGGGACCATGGAGCCCCAGGAGGCTGCAGTGCTGATGAGAGGAGATGCCGAGGCTCAGCTGGCATTTATCATGGTGGTTAGATGGTGAGAGTAGATGCAGCCTCCTTTGTTACTTTGTACACTAACTATAATGCTAAAACTCATTGCAGCTGAAAAGTTAAATTTGTTGATCTAGCATCTTTTTTTTTCAATTTTTAAAAATTTTTTTTCCATTTTATTTTATTATTTCCAGAGAGAGGGAAAAGGAGAGAGGCAGAGAGGGAGAGAAACATCAATGTATGGTTGCCTATTACCCTCCTCCAGCCACAGAGCAGGCTGGAGACCTGGCTTGCAACCCGGTTATGTATCCTGACTGGGGAATCAAACCAGCGACCTTTGGGCTCGCAGGCTGGTGCCTTATCCACTGTGCTACCAGCCAGGACTGGTATCTCTTTATAATTAATTTCACCTTCTCCCTACCAAGTTAAAATCTTAATGGAACATGATTCTTAGCACTGCATTTGTAATACCTAACTCCCCTTTTCCTGTCTTTTTATTTTAACCAATTATAAAACCTTACATTTAAAGAGTTCAAATAGTCTTTCTTCAGCCCTGGCCTCAGGTATTTGAGCCTTACTAGGTAAAAACCAACAACAGAGAATATTATAACTTCACATATAATGTTCTCTGTGTAAAAATTTCAAACCATTTGCATAGTCCTCAAATCCCCAGCACTCTTGGGGAAACCACCTTCTCAGCAGACAGTTTCACTTAGTATTTCACAGAGCAAATAGGTTTGAGGAGAGAAAAACTCCCTGCCATCAAGTCCATGAACTTATCTGCACCTGTTCCAGTCTCCTAGCACCTCCTTGTTTAATTGGTGTATTCCTTCTGTTGATACTAGATTAATTTTCCTCCCACTCTCAGACACTGCTGAATCAGTCACCTCTTCTCTAACTTGACAAGTTCTTCTAGAACACTCATCTAACCCTAAACTGATGAACTTTTTCTTTTTTTTTATGTTAAAAAAAAAGTCCCTACTTTATTCTAACTTTTTTTTAAAATTTATATTGTTGTTGTATTACATCCATCCCCTTTTTGCTCCCCTCTTTTATAATCCTTTGGATCTCAGTTTAAATGTTCCTTCTTCACTGAAAATTTACCAGTACCTCCCAAATAAAATCAAATTTCCCTGTTTTTTGTTTTGTTTTTTAATTTTATTTATTATTTTCAGAGAAAGGGGAAGGGAGAGAGGGAGAAAGAGACATGGTTGCCTTTCACCTGCCTCCAGCTATAGATCTGGCTGGAGACCTGGCTTGCAGCCTGATTATGTGCCCTGACTAGAGAATTGAACCAGTGACCTTTAGGTTCCCAGGCTGGCACCTATCCACTAACAGCCAGGGCTGTTTTTCAGTCTCATTTTATATCAACTGTATTTCTTGCCTGCATTTTAATTGGCATGTTTAACATAGTTTTAAATTCTATATATTTAATTATTTAATTAATATTGGCCCTTCAATACAGTTAATATGGTCACCATTATGGCATATAGTAAGAGCTCAATAAATCTTTGATAATGAGGCATGGCTGGGTGGTTCAGCTGATGGAAGTATTGACCTGTACAAGAAAATTTTGTGTTCAAAACCTGGTCAAGGGCACCTACCTAGGTTGCATGTTCAATCCCTGATTGAGGTGCTTATGGGAGGCAACCTTTCAATGTTTCTATCTTACATCAATGTCCTTTCTCTCCCTCTCTCTCTCTTCAATAAACATATCTAAGGTAAGGATTAAAATAAATTTTGATAATGAATAACTAACAGTAGAAGAAACCAGTTAGATGGTAGGTACTATGTGCCCATGTCAGACACTATATTTATCAACTCATTTAATGCAGCAATCCTATCTTCATTTTTTAGATGAGAAACTTCAAGCACAGGAAGGACTTGACAGACAGCCTCAGAAGAGTTTGGCTTCAGAGTTTATGATCTAACAACTAGAAACAATTGGACATAAATGGATAAAATATAATTATTATAGTAAGCCTATTCAGAAAAATAAAAAAGTATTGGAGTATAACTGATGAGATTTAGTTCATATTTTTATAATACACAGTATAACCCTAAAGTGGCAGAATTGACGTATATCAAAAGTTTGGAATTTCCTCACTCCTTGACATTTTAATTGAAATATGGGTATACATCTTTTTATATTATTGTGTTCTTTAATTGCATTCTACTTTTTTAGTCAATGAACAACACTCTAAGGTCAGGTTAATATTAATGGTGAAAAAGAAAGAATAAAACTAAGACATTTAGAACATAATAAGATCCTGGCCTATTTGGGAATTACAGCAAATTACCTTTGGTCTATGTGAGTCCTTAGGTTTAGAGCAAGTGGGTGCACTCAAGGGAGACATAGGGATGCTGAGGGCTGATTCTGGATATTGGAATATATGGAAAATGGTGGAAAGGAAGGATGTTATAATGGTGGAAGCAGGGAGGTGGAGAGAGCAGTTATAGAGAAAGAGAAAAGTCAATTAAATAATATCCTTTTCCCAATTTTTGTTTCACCCCAGTAAGTCCTTTAGAGCTGTCTACATAACTTTCAAAATATAGAAAAGAATCACACTTGTTATATTTCATTTTTCACCAACATTCTATAAAGTATTTAAGAACTGAATATAATATCTGATTCAATAATCAAGAGAGAAGAAGCAATTTTTAACAAAGCCATCCTCCATGGGAAAAGAAGCACACTTGAGAGAATATAAGAAGGCTTTTTACTCAGTGGGAAGGGACTGTGAAAACACTCCATTGAAGCTTACTGCAGTTCGTGCACAGTTTGCCTGCCAAGAAATGCTTGTTCAATGTAGGGAAATACATTCTCATTCACTAATAAACACAGTCAAATGCAAAGTTGCTTTACAAAGTCAAAGTCTATAAATATCTCATAAGAAAGAGGTTTGTGCCTTAATGTAGTTCCTCCAAATTATATTTTATCACAAGTTTTTTTCAGTTATTTTCTTTGACTTCAATTGTTCATGGCACAATCAGATGTTCCTTAAATTATTTATATTTCCATGGGAGAAGATTTTAATTCTTCTACTAAGATCGTGTAGAGTGGGAATATTTAATTTTGCAGGTTTTGTACATAGGGATAAACAGGAAGCAAGGTGACTACTAGTAATGTTAACCATTAGCTCCCAATCCCCCTGTCAGCCAAAGCTCAAGTGTCATCTCTTAACCTGAACATTAACTCAGGAGTCAGAAAAATAGCTCAGTGCCTGTATTTTCCAATAATGTGCTGAAGACCTATGACAAGCTCATAACCAAGTAGTAAAGTACTTCTTAACTCACAGGGCCATCAGACAGAATTAAGTGCTTTGAAATCCATGGATAACAGGTGCTCCAAAGACTGAAGAGCTCACCAGGTCACCACACCATTGCCCCCCAAGTTAGAAGAATATTGATGACATTTGTGACAGAAGATGCCTATGGCAACAAAAAAATAATGCAAAGGAAGTCTATCAATTCCCTATATACAAAATTGATGCTAAGATACCAAAAATTCTATAATTATCTTTAAAATATTAATGCTAAAGTTGTCATTTGCTGAATTTCTCAAAAATCCTTAGAGAGGATTTCCATCAAATAATACAACTTGCTTTTACCAACAGTTGCTTTCACATTAAAATTTTTCCTAATAACCTGTTATTAGCCAATGTTAGGAATTTTTTTTTTAAATAGCTTGATAAAGTATAATCACTCAGTGAGGTAGCACTATACTCAAATAAGGAGTTTAAAATATTAATTATGATCTAAAATTGCATTTCAATGAGAAAAAAAATCGAAATTCATCAAATGGTACAGAATAAGTTAATAGAAGTTCACAGATTTACAAAACTTAATTACTTAAAAATCTGTAAAAAGTTATGAAATAATCAAAATTTTAATTAAAAAGACTATCAAATATTTTCTTGAAATAAAACATGGTAGTAAAATATAATTTGATTTGAAAATATTACTTCACTAACTTCAAAAATTAATACTGTAAATTGGAAAACAAGGGCTGCCTGCAATGTAGCATATTCATCTCTAGGTATACAGTCTACTAAACTGATGACTTTCAAAATGTACTTTTTAATAGTTAGAGTTCTTTTACAATAAATTTAGATTCCTCCTCTTTCTCCATAACAATCTGAATTGGTTTCTAAGGCTCACTTACAAAACCCATATAATATAGGCTGACTTCATATGTTTTAGGCTACATACCCTCCAAATGACGGGTTTTGGTGAAATAGTGCTTCGCTGGATATTCATTTTCTTCATTGGCTTTATAAGAAAGAAGAAAAAAGATGATAAAGAAGTAAGTGTTAGTTAGTTAATTTTGAAAAACAAAATGTGAAAATAACATGGAATAAATAGTGAGTGAAATAGTTTGCACTTCATTGAAATATTTTTGTTTTGTTTTTAAGATTTTATTATTTTTAGATAGTGGGGAGGGAGGGAGGTAGGGGGAGAGAGAAATATCAATGTATGGTTGCCTTTCACCTGCCTCCAGCTGTGGACCTGGCTGGACACCTGGCTTGCAGCCTGGTTATGTTCCCTGGCTGGGAATTGAACCAGCAATCTTTGGGTTTGCAGGCTGGCACCTATCCACTGACCCACCAGCCAGGGCTCATTGAAATTTTTAAACATGTGAAAAAGGCATAGCAAATCTTTACCATAAAAAAAAAAAAAAAAAAAAAAAAAAAAAAAAAAAAAAAAAAAAGACATTGACCTTTCAATCTCATTATAAAATTAATTTGTAGTGATTGGAAGAAGGAAAATACAAGGGTAGAAATCACCTAAGAAAAATATCTAAATATGGAAATAAATGTCTCTGAATGTTAGTCAAACTAATTTACATATTTTCTCTAAATTTAGCTGAAAGGAAAAGTATGTATGTAATTCCAATTAAATCTTGAAGCACAGAAATAGTGTGCAATGAGCAACAAGAGCAACTGGGAAATTCTGACCTAAATAGAAGAGGAAGACTGTACCATACAGCCAGTGTGATGGAGAATGTTGTACTGAACTGCCCAGTAAAGGTGGTACAAATCTGCATTTTGTGGACATTGCTTTTCTCTGAAAACCTTGTGAATGTCCAGCCCACGGGATGGGTCAAACAGTTCAACATCTTCCACTCCTAAGTTGTAGGAAGGAAAGAAGGAAGGAAAGAAGGAAGGAAGGAAGGAACAGAGGGTGAGAGGAAGGGAGAGAAGAAGGGGAGAGGAGAGGGGACAAAGGAAAAAACTCAGGTTTATTTTACATCTTCATTAAATTCCTGTTTACAGTAATGATAATTTAGAGACAGATTTATGCAAAAACAGTATTTTTTTAAAGATTTTATTTCATTATTTCTAGAAAGAAGGGAAGGGAGAGAGGCAGAGAGGGAGAGAGACATCAATGTATGGTTGCCTTTCACCTGGCTCCAGCCACAGATCTGACTGGAGACCTGGTTTGCAACCAGTTATGTGCCCTGGCTGGGGAATCGAACTTACAACCTTTGGGTTCACAGGCCGGCACCTTACCCACTGTGCTACCAGCCAGGGGTGGAAAAACAGTATTTTTTATTACACCAAATAAGTGTTTGATAAAATGTAAAGAGCTTCAGTCAGCTAATATATGGCTGTGAAAAATCAATATGTGTACAATGGGCAGGAAGAATACATTAAGAATTTAGTGCCAAGTAACCAAAAACAAAACAAAACAAACAAAAAAACTTGTGCTTAACACTGTAGAAACCCCCTCCAAATTATTTTCTGGGAATATTTTTCATTAGTTTTCTGACTCCAGTAATGTTACATTATGCATATAATGAAATGAGGATATTAACTAAAAATTTAATAATTTGAATATTTTATTTAGAAGGTAGCCCATCACAATATTTGATCTGAATTTTATTTTTAAAGAAATATTGTATTGTTTATATAAAATGGTTTGAGTTAAATATTATAATTTGTAATAGTTGTGACCTGGTATTATATTTGTAAAAATGTTATTATTTTCATTGCTTGAAGAATTTAAAAATATATGAAAAAGTGACTCCAAACACCATAGTACAAATATTTAAGTACCGAGTGATATTTCTTTAAACGATATTAATAAACTGAACACAATGAAAACAAATGTGGTTGTGTGAATGCAACCTTAAAAACAATGCTTCTGATCCATATGTTGGCACAAAAATAATAAGATTAGCTAGCATTTACTCTTCACCTACTCAATTTATATGGATTATCTCAACTTTAGTCCTCATAGTACCTCCAAGAAGAAATGTTATTGCAACTGTTATTGTATTGATGGTGTAACTATTATTATCCCTATTTTATAGATAAAAACACTGTGGTTAAATAGCCTACACAGAGTGAGAAAATTAATAAAAGTTGATATTCAAACCCATATATCCTGAATGCAGAGCCAGTTCTGTTAACCCAATGCTGAAGCTATTATTTTATCCTGTGAGTGCTTTGAATTCTATGGTCACATCCAAAGACATCAAGCATGAGATGATAGTTCAGTCTCTACATCACTACCTAATTTTGAAAAAAAAAAAAAAAAAAAGCAGTCATGTTAACTACTTATAATAGCTTCTATGGCTGCTGGAACAAATTACCACAAACTTAGTGACTCCACATCTTGTACTAAACAATGTCAAATCTCCCTCTGCCTCTCTTACCAAGGCACTTGAGAGTGCACTTAGGACCCAGGCAATACTTCAGGACATACACCCCAGCTCAAGATCTTTACATGTTCTAAGTATTTTATTGATTATGCTGTTATCACTGTCTCAGGTTTTTTCCCATTGCATCTCTCTGCCTGGTACCCTCCTTCCCTGCAGAAACTCCTCCCTGCTTAGTTCATGTCCATGCATCATGCATATAAGTTTTTTCACTTCACCCTTTCCTATTCTTAACCTTTCCCCCTCCATCTACTTTGTTCATACCTACTGTGCTTCTTGATCCCTCCACCATCTCTCCCTTTCTCCCATTTTTTCCCTCCCCATTGATAACCCTCCAAATGATCTGCATAACTATAATTCAGTTCCTGTACTAGTTGTTTGCTAGGTTTTTTTTTAGATTCAGTTGTTGATAGTTTTGGTCCAGTTGTTGTGAGTTTGTTGTTATTATACTGTTCATAGTATTGATCATCTTTTTTTTTTAGAATAAAATGTCCTTTTAACATTTCATATAATAATGGCTTGGTGATGGTGAACTCCTTTAGCTTTACCTTGTCTGGGAAGCACTTCATCTGCCCTTCCACTCTAACTGACAGCTCTGCTGGGAAGAGCAATTTTGGTTCTAGATCTTTATTTTTCATCACATTGAATTCTCCTTGCCAGCCTCTTCTTGCATACAAAGTTTCTTTTGGGAAATCAATAAATAGTCTTATGGAAGTTCCTTTGTAGGTAACTCTTCTTTTCTCTTGTTGCTTTTAAGACTCTCTCTTTATCTTTAACCTTTGGCATTTTAATCATGAGGTGTCTTGGTGTGGTCCTTTTAGAGTCCAACTTGTCTGGGACTCTCTGTGCTTCCTGGACTTGTATGTATATTTCTTCACCAAATTAAAGGAATTTTCTTTCATTATTTTTTTCAAATAAGTTCTCAACTTCTTGCTCTTCCTCTTCCCTCTTTGACACCCCCTATAAATTTGGATGTTGGTACCTTTAAAGTTGTCCCAGAAGTTTCTAATTTTCTCTCAGTTTTCTCAAATTCTTATTTCTTCATTCTGTTCTGAGTGAATATTTATTTCTTCTTTTTGTTCCAAGTCATTGATTTGAATCCTGGCTTCCTTTTTATACTTTTTGGGTCCCTGTATATTTTTCTTTATTTCACCTTTATAAACTTTACTTCATTTTTTATTTTTGTGGCTATACTCAATCCCTTCTCTGAGCATCCTGATCACTAATGTTTTAAACTCTGCATCTGATAAGTTGGCTATATTCATTTTATTAAGTTCTTCTTCTGGGATTTTGTTTTGTTCTTTTATTTGTGCCTTATTTCTTTGTCTCCTCAATTTGGCAGCCTCCCTGTATTTGTTTCTGTGTATTGGGTAAAGCTGTTTGACTCCGTGTCTTGGTAATATGACCTAATATAGTGAATATTCTGTAGGGTCCAGTGGCACAGCCTCCCCTATTACCCAAGCTGTGTACTCAATGTGTGCCCTTCATGTGTGCTGAGTACACCCTCCTCTTATAGTTGAACCTTGGTTGCTGTTAGAAGATCTATGGCAGGGATTTACCCAGGCCAGTCAGTTACAAGTACTGACTGTGACCACTGACCACCAACCTCCATCCTCCACAAAGGATCAGCCATGCAGAGATAGGACAATACTGCTCTGACCTGGTCTGTAACTGTTCACTGGGTGCATTGACCCTGGGGTTTCTGAGTAGTGCAGGCCAAGATCAGTCCCTACCTGTGTTTTGCCAGGGACATCCTGCTTGAGCTATAAAGCATCTGAGCTGGCTGCTACTTGTGCTGGGATTGGAGGTTCCCAAGTGAAGCCAAGCTGTGAATCTAAGCTGGTAGTACCAGGCCTGTAGCTCTTTGAGGCCAGCTGTTGCTTATTTGAGAGGATTTAGGAAGTTGTGAAGCAGGAGCCAAGACCACCATTTATATGGAAAGGCAGCTTGGGTGGGGCAGTCTCTGAGAGTCTCCAAAGAGGGTTAAATAGTGTTGGCCAGGTTGATGGAGTCTCAAATATGGCACCACTTTGCTGGCTCTGTGGGTTAGGGGTGGGTAGAAAAGAGACAATGACCTCTGTTGACCTTGATGCCAGAGACTTCAATTTCTCCCTATATTCCACTGGTGCCTTTCAAGCTGCTACCCTTATGCTTGGGTTCAGAGGGAGTGAATCTGAGTTGCTGAGTCCGTATATTGGTTCTTTAAGAGGAACAGCTTGGGGCTGTAGAAGTTTTTTCCACTGGCTCAATCCCTGCTAGTTTCTGCAGCTAGAAGGTGTGGGGATTAAGCTTCTTGGCACCAGACACCCTGGTCTGGGGGTGGAGGGGCTTGTGTGGGACTGGGACTCCTTGCTTCTGAGATAGCCCTCTTGAATTTTTATCCACCACATGGGTGAGAGACCAACCCATTTCATGTGCACCCCTCCTACCTATCTTGATGGAGGTGGTTTTTTAATTCCATACTTATCAGACTTCAACTTGATTTCTGATGATTATGGCTTATAGTTTTTCTATATTTTGTTGTAATTTGATGTGGTTGTGCAAGGGGGCAAGCCACATCTGCCTACATTGCCATCTTGACCAGATCCCCCAAGATCTTTTCTAAATAACAATGTTGAGAGGTTTTAGGAATTTAGCACCTGATATATTTGGGGGCCATTATTCAGCCTCACTACTATCCATCTGTAAATGTAATGCCACCTGTGTGAGACATGTCACTAAAGACAAAATAGCAAGAACTTTTTTCAAGAACATAGAAAGTTTGAGTCAGAAGGAAGTTTTTAAACTTAGTGTTCCTGCAGCCATTCACCCCATTCCTTTTAACCTGCATGTGGGTTTCCTATAACTAGGCCTGAAGCAAATGGGAATAACTGAGGCTCATTTAGATGAACAAATCATCATTGAGATATTAACAAGTAATAATTATATTTTCCATGATACTATATAAGTAAAGAGTGAGACTTCTAGGTAAATTTGTAAGATAAAAACCAGGTAAATTACTGCCATTTGTGACAACATGAATGGATATTGAGGGCATCATGTTAAATGAACGAAGTCAGACAGAGAAAGATAAATACCATATGATCTCATGACATGTGGAATCTAGAGAAAATAAACACATTACTCATAGATACAGAGAACAGATTAATGATTACCAGAAGCAGGGAGATGAGGGATGGGCCAAATGGATATAGGGAGTCTAAAGATTCAAATTACCAGTTATAGAATAAGTCAGCCTTGGGAATATAATAAACATTGTGGCTATAGTTCACAATACTGAATTGCATAATTAAAAGTTTTTAAGAGAGATCTTAAAAGTTTTCATCACAAGCAAAAATTCTGTAATTGTATGATGACAGATGTTAACTAGACTTATTATAGTGATCTCACAATATATAGAAATATCAAATGACTATATGCTTTTTTTTTTTTTTTCCTTAAACAGATATTTGCTTTTTTATAGTTTTGGTGGCTAGAAGTCCAAGATCAAGCTGTGAGCAGATTTGGTTTCTTCTGAGGCCTCTACCCTTGACTTGTAGACACCCACCTTCTCCCTGTGACCTCACATGGTCTTTCTTCTGTGTGTATCTCTAGTATCCCACCAACCTAAGGGCCTCATGACATGAGGCTTTAAAGTACCTTTTTAGTTTGGGGTGGGAGGAGTTAGTAATGGCTTTCATTATATTTTTTTACATTACATTTTAGTCACCTTATACTCCCACCCACTGGCAAACACCATACTGTTGTCCATTTCCATGAGTTCTTTTTCTTTTTTCTCAACCTCTCTGCCCCCTAATCTCCCACCCCACTAGCTGTCATCCTGCCTTCTATCTAGGAGTCTGTCCGCATTGTCAAATGACTATATTATACAACTGAAACTAATATAATGTATGTATGTGAATTATACCTCAATATTTTAAAATTATGAAAAAAGCATTCAGAATATGAACAATAGACATATCAATATATTTAGCTTAAATAAATCCCAGGTTGTTCAGTATATGGCTGTCTACTCTGCCTGTTCCAGGTTACAGAGGAAATGGCCCTGTTAGTATAATAATTTTGGCTTTCAGCTATAGTGACCACATGGTGAAAAGGAAGAAAACTTTAAGATCCTGGCAGATTGAAAGTTAGAATATATTAAGTCTATACTCTGAGTTTACCACATCCTTATTGAAAATTTATATATATATATATATATATATATATATATATATATATATGCCCAATAACAAGAGTGTATCAAAGAAATATGATCCTGGTAACCACAGGTTTACAGCTTAAATGATCTTGAGATCTAAATTCATATAAGTGTCATGGCATGGTAATGGCCATTCAGGCTTCTGATACTTCTGGGACACATGAGAGGAATAAAATAAGCCAATACCCTATAATAATATATCCTCAGGATAGTAACACACACACCACTTCCCTGAAGATATGCAAGCTAAAATAGTAAAACATAATAGGAGATAATCAATAATAAAATATAATTATCAGGTGAAATGAACAGTATAATTAGACTCTAAGAACTGCAAATATAGAACAATATGTATGATCAAGATTGTATAAAATTAAAAAAAAATTAAGTGATTAAAGCATAAAAATATTGCATGATTTTATAAAAAAAGAACAAATATATATGAAAATGAATGAAATTGAATTGTTCTGTTTTCCTAACACTGATATAGTGATTTTAATACAAATTTAGATCAATTGGTTAACACCCTGTTAGAAGTAAAGTGAAAGTTAACTGAAAAATAAATTTGAGAAAATTACATGGCATGCTCAAAGATAGCAATAGAAAAAAAAATTTTAAAGAGTGACTAGTGAAGTTAAGAGGTATAGAGATTATAATGATGAATTACAACATAGCTTTAATATGAGTTTCAGTGTAAAAGAATAGAGAAAGTGGTATATTAAAGTAATAAAGACTGAAAATTTCCTAGAATAGTTGGAAGAAAGTACAAGTTTCTTCTGAAAAAATAAAATATAAATCCACATCTGGACTCATGGTAGTAAATCTATAAAATAAAAATTAAGGAACAATATCTCAAAAGAAACTATGGAAATAATGCATATTACCTATGAAAGAATTATAAGATTCCCAGCAAGCATAAATAAAAAACTTGCACCAATAGGATTATACATTCACTGTACAGATAAAATAAGTGTTAACATAAATATCAATACCCAGTCAAATTATCATTCAAAGGTAATGATAAAATACATGCTTTTTCAGAAAACAGAGATAATACATTTTATTATTAACAGACCTGTTAAGTATTTATATTAAAATTTAATGCATAATCACTAAAATATGACAACAGCATGTTCAAATTTCAAGTCACTTGATAGATAATAAGGGAAAAAATTTTATCAATTAAGAATAAAAAGTAGCAAAATTATAACCTCAGAAATAAAATACAATAAACTAAAATAATTATGAGAAAGAAGAAAATCCACATTGCAGTAGGAAACGTTAACAAAATTCTCTCAATAACTGAAAACAAGAGAAAAAATCAGTAAAGATATAAAACTTTTTGGCCCTGGCTGGTAGCTCAGTGGATTGGCGCCTGCCTGAGAGCCCAAAAGTCACTGGTTCGATTCCCCTGTCAGGGCAAATAACCAGGTTGCAAGCCAGGTCTCCAGCCAGGTCTGTAGCTGGAGGCAGGTGAAAAGCAACCATACATCGATGTTTCTCTTTTTCTCTGACTCCCTCCCTTCCCCTCTCTCTAAAACGTAATAAATAAAATCTTTTAAAAAAAATAAGATATAAATTTTTTTAGTTAAAAACAATAATTGCACTCTATATTACACCTAAATAATATTTGACACCTTATAATGAACCTATATCTCTTCTTGAACATATATATAGCAATCTCTAAATATTAATCTTGTGCTACACTAAGAAGCCTAGCCATAGAATTCCATAGAAACAATATGATGTCATATCTCTGCACATAATATTAAATTAAAATCAAATATTTAAAAAAATAAAAATCAAACATAAATTTAAAGATATTTCTAAATATCACATAATATAAGGAAGTATAATAAGTAGTTATAATTAAATAAGATTGAATAATAATGAAAATATTACTTCTCAATCTTTTAGGAAAAAGCCAAAGTGTTATTTAGAAGAAAAAATACATCTTTAAACAATAACATTAGAAAAGGAATACATAAATGGGAAAATATCTTAAATGTCACAGCTTGAAGTGTAGAAAAGATAAGCCAAAGAAGGTTAAATAAATAAAAACATAAGATAAAAACAAGCATCAATGAAATGAAAATAAAGGGGATAGGGAAAGAGATGTTATACAAAATTGATGGTCAGTTCTTTGAGAAAATAATGCCCTACCTAGCAGGAAAAAGGTATTTGCAAATCATGTAAATAACAATAGCTTAGAATCTGAAATATATTCTAAATGTTCTGCATCAATGGGTAAACTCAGTTTGCAATACATCTGGTCACAAATGAGAAGAAAAGAAATAAACTAAGAGTAATGCCTTTCTTGAAACTCTTAGATGACCAAGCAAGAGGAAAATTGCAGTAACAGCTAAGGTTGGATACCTGCTCAAAGTAGGTTGATTTATTAATTTTTTCACTGAATTGTTATATTCTGGCTAAACTGTGAGCTTGTTATTAAGCTGAGAAACTGCCACAAAAGAGAGAAAAGTCCTTAAAATAAGAGAGAAAATAAATGATAGAGCAATGCTCTGGAGACAGCAATCAATTGCACCAATACAAAGTTTAGCCTTGAGCAAGAGTAGCAAGAATGTCTTAATTTTTAAAATAATGTATATAGGGAGACATTTGGCACATGTGACTGAGAATATTCAGAAATATAAGAAAAAAGAGTCAAGATATCTAACATTAGTTGAAGAAATTATTTAGATATGACATTGTGGAGATCTAAGCAAATGTCAGCCCACACCCACATTTTATTCATATAAAAATATATAAAACTAAATTAAATGTGGGCCATTATGCTCTAAGGAACTTATGGTCTACTAGGAAAAGTGAGACTTATTCACACATAAACAATAGCAAAAATGCTATTCATTCCATCTTTCTCCACATATACACACTATTTTGTTATTTTCTGCATTCATTTTTTTTAATGGTCTAAGAAATTATTTTAATACAGTTACACCTCTATTATTTAGCAAGCTGGAGGATCTCAAACAGGTAACTGAGAACCCATTTTTATAATGATTCAACTTGGCATAAAGATATTTTTTCAGGAATACAGATACAAATAAAAGTAATAGACATTTTAAGTCACTAATGTAATAATATCCTGCTGACCAAAATAAGTATCTTTTATGTGAACAAAAAGTACAGGTGCAATCTAATTCATTTTGTTACTGTCTAACAAACCTGATTAAACTACCATTTGGTAGCTCTTTTCAAAATAACTACTTCTAAGTTCTATATTTAAAATGTATCATTTCTCAACAAATTTAAGGCTTTCTACCTCTGTTAAGAGTTAGGGAACTTTTCTCTTCAAATTCTCATTAAAATCAGAAGATAACTTTTAATTGTAAATGCCTCAATAAACCCTGTGGCTATCTGGTAGTCTGCACACTTTATTTATTATGTTTTTATTACATTAGTGACTTAAAATGTTTGCTCTCATTTTATAAGATCACATAGCATTCAATGATCCTCTGTCTTCCCAGTTCACCAAAGCAATATATTAAAGTGGGAATATTTACCAACATGAAGCTCAGGTTCCCTTCCTCATCTTAGTAATGTGGTCTATGAAGCTGTTTGTCAAAGGCTGTGGAATGATTAATGCTAAATGCATGAGAGAGATGATGGGGAGAAAAAAATCATTTTATTTTTTTTCCTTCTGTATCTAAACACACTCCATCCACCTTTAGGGAAAGAATCATTCTTCACTACCTAATATGAAACTGACTTTGTCACACAATCAAAATATTTTAAAAATCAACCTTATCACCCATTTCACAAATTGTATCCTTGAATATATAACATTATAAATTATGTTTCAGGAAGGTAAAATTTACATTTTCCAACTCCACTTAAAGTTATTTTAATGCTGGTTAAAACTTTCATCTTTTAGATTTATTGGAAAATATATTACCAAACAAGGAAAGACAGTAAACATTTATTTTCAATACAATTTATATCAGCCTTTGGTTTCCAGCAATAGTTCTAGAATCGATGAAATTATTACCAGTTATGATGAGAATAACATATATATTTCTAAGATAGCTATGTCATTCAGTTGCTAAAGGAAACCAATTTTTTACCTCTTTTATTTGTTTCTCAGAATTAAAATCATTTGCCCACACTTTAAAGAAATTGTAATAAATCAAGTTTAGTTTAAACACGTTTTTATATTTATGTTTTTTTTTAAATATCATTCATCAATTAACTTAATTTTATGGTTGGCACATTACATTGAATCACTGAAGCAGAAGAAAATGTTTACAAGATAGAAAAAACAGAGCACACATTCCTCAGACATGCCAAATCATTTGCTCCATTTTATGTTTTAAAAATCTCTTCAACATTTTATTAATATTCTTGTTTTTAAGCACAGTAGGAAATACAGAGTGCGTGTTGGATACACTGACTATTTCTAGACTAATTCCATGGCAAACTGTATAAATTCATTTGGCTTCTCAAAATGACAACTTGAATTTCCTTAATAGATAGTTATTTTCTCTGAAATTAAACAATTAATAAGCCAGAAGCTATGTGAATCATAAATTATTCATACTTACTTTGCTGATGAACATTAATCAATTATAAAGAGATACAGAAATTAAAACCAAGAGGAAGAATCAACCATGGCCTTTAATACTGAGACTCTGCCAGTCTCTTTAAACATATTTGATATGTATAATAACATCAACATGCATAGGCATGCTTGCTGCTCAAGTTTCCAACAAAGTAACCAATTTATGAGTATATGTATGCTGTCAACCAATAATAAGAAATACTCATCACAATTCTGGAGTCTTTGACAACATTAGACTCCATTCAAATGATTGTACTTCATCAAATATTTAGTATTAATTCTCTTAGCTTCCTTCAGATTGGAAGCATACTGAAAAACATCTTTAGAAATCTTTCATAATTTGAATACCAACTTTAAACCAATACATATAAAATTATAATGATCACAAAAGTAAAATATCCACATGTACAATAGCCCAAGGCAGTCAGTTGTGATGCACAACTGTGTCATTAACAGACACAGGCTCAGCAATAAATTCATGACTTACAATCACCTAATAAGAAGTTCAACATGCTTATTTCCAATATATATGATTTCTAGGTCCAGCCAGTACCCATTCTGATTAATTTATTTAAAATTGGTTAAGGAAAAAACTATAGTTCCTAGTCTGCATTTTTATTTTTAAAAATAATAATAAGAGTATATGGATGGCAAATACAGATTTAAGTGGTGGAAATGGAATTAATCTGAGTAAAAAATTACAGTAGCTACTTTATTGCAGCTGTCAATCAAACATTAGTGTTGAGAGTTCCCTGGAAATAGGCTTGAAACTGTTCTGCAGTTGCTGCTCTGCAGAAATAACACGCTTGCTTCTCCAGAACAGGAAAGGGCCATCAACAGGTATCACTGGTTCCTTGGAAGCTAAAGGAAATGAGAAACTAACTGGGTTATAACATGGGAAATTAAAAACATCTGAGTCTTTCATTGCAATTATTTTATTTTCTGTGCCTTAAGCAATATAAAGATATGCCACTTTTACCTGGACCTGCTGTGATAGGTGATCAGCTCGACCAGAGCCAAAGAAGTGTTCCAAAATTCCTTGGTAGGGATGTAGAATACATAGCTATTTGGGGTGGGGAAGGGGCAGAACAGGACAGCTTTACCATAAGGTCAGAAAAGGTCACTGTCAATAGCTCCCTTTCAGCAGGCATAACACTGAAAACCCTTAAAAACTCACATGCTTTGCTGGAAAAATCACAAACTACATGTTGATCCTTTCTTACAAAATCAATTGACAGATATATACAGAGTTTCCAATGTACACAGTAGCATTATGATCAAGTGTGTGAGAAAACACACAAATAAGCAGATGTAATTATTATAATGCACAGAAGTCTGCATTTTAGTTAAGTTTTATTGATACAAATAATAACTCTACTAAAGGAAAACTTACATGTAATAACAAATGTTCTCCATCAAAACTGCTAAATAGTGCAAAGAAGACCTCTTCAGTGACCCCTAGCATGGTCACTGGTTAGAAATGCAGACCCCCAGACTGACTTCACTCCAGACCTACTGAATCAGAATCTGCATTTGAGAATCTTCTCCCACATGTTAGTAGAAAATAGTACTCAAATCAGTTATTAAACTAATGAGTTGACCAAGAAGAATGGAAGAAAAAAAAAAAAAATGGAACAGTAGTCAGAGGGGAACAAAAGCATATCATCAGAGGGCCTGGGATATGTCTCCTAGGAATACTTCAGCTTGCCTGTTTAGCTAGGACAAAGGATTTCATTCACGGATTACAAATGTAGAATGTAGAATGTAGAATGGCTCTATATATGAGATGGACTGAAAATTAGGATGAGGAAGCCCCTGAGTATGTTTATTTATTTATTATTATTTTAAAGTTATTATTTTTACAGAGAGGAGAAAGAAGGGAGGCAGAGAGGGAGAGAAGCATCAATGTATGGTTTTCTTGCACCTGCTTCCAGCTACAGACCTGGCTGGCAACATGGCAACATGGCAACATGGCTATGGGCCCTGGCTAGGAATCAAATCAGCAGCCTTTGGGTTTGTAGGCTGGCACCTATCCACTGAGCTACCATCTAGGGTCCCCTGAGTAGGTTTAAATAGGCAAAGGCTTTTGTGATCAATGTGACTCACTACTCAGAATTTACCCATCAAATTGAAGAACTTGTTTCCTTAGGGGCCTAGAGTATTGGCTGCTGGTGCCTCAGGTTGAAATCTTTCTCAACAGTGGTCCTCAGCCAGGGGGAGCTTCTCCTCCAAGGTCACACCCCCATCCTGGAGGCAGCTCCCATCCAGATGGTTGATGCAGGTACAGAGGCCTGGTCTCATGGCCTCAAATGAGAACATTTGTGAAGGAATCTATCTCCGAATGTCAAGGTCCCTTGGACATTAGTTGGAATAATTGCTACAAATGCACCTCATTTTGACCTCTCCATCTACTCAGTTCTGCATTCACCTTCCCACACATGTGTTCCCAGAAGATGTTCCAAATAAATTCCCTGCAAACAAATCTTCATATTAGAATCTGATTTTTAAAACACAGACCACAGACTGCTTAAAAAGCTACATCATCTCTAAAAATGGTATAATTAGCCCATCTATATAAATTTATTTTGACATTATCTTTTGGTTACTTTATTGACATGCTTCAAATACCATCTATAATGTCCTTTTTTTTCTCATTTTGATTTTTTTTATTTAATTTTACTGTTGTATTACATCCATCCCCTTTTTACTCCCCTCTGTCCCCTTCCCCACCCACCCACTCCCCAACAAAGTCAATTCCACTTGTTGTCCACGACCATGATTCTGCCATACTAGGTTCTTGACTAAACTGCTCCCCTTCTTTGCCTCTTCCTCCCCTCTCCCCCTCCCCTCTACCCCCTCCCCACTGAAGGTCTATTCACTGTATTCATACATCTGGTTCCATTTTTCTTGTTGTTTATTTTGTTCATTATTATCCTGTAATGGGTGACATCATATGTTATTTGTCTTTCACTGACTGGCTTATTTCACTAAGCAAAACAATTTCTAGTTCCATCCATGTTGTTGCAAAGATTAGGAGTTCCTTCTTTCTTTCTGCTGTGTAGTATTTCATTGTGTAAACGTACCAAAGATTTTTGATCCAGTCATCCACTGATGGACACTAAGGCTGTTTCTAGCACTTGGCTATTATAAATAGTGCTGCTATGAACATAGGTGTACATAGGTTCTTATGAATTGGTGTTTCAGGATTCTTTGGGTATAGTCCTAGTAGTGGAATCAAAAGGAAGTTCCATTTAGTTTTTTTTTTTTTTTAATTTTATTGTTGTTGTATTACATCCATCCCCTTTTTGCTACCCTCTGTCCCATTCCCCAGCCACCCATTCATTTTTACTTTTTTAAGGGAACTCCATACCGTTGTCCACAGTGACTGCACCAGTTGTATTCCCACCAACAGTGCACCAGGGTTCCCTTTGCCCCACATCATTGCCAACACTTGTTGTTTGTTGATTTGTTGATGATTGCCATTCTGACAGGTGTGAGGTGGTATCTTATTGTGCTGTTCATTTGCAACTCTCTGATGGCTAGTGATGTTGAGCATTCTTTCATATGCCTTTGGGCCCTTCATATGTCTTCTTCAGTGAGTTGTCTGTTCATGTCTTTTGCACATTTCTAAATTGGACTGTCTGTCTCCCTGGTGTTGAGGTGCATTAGTTATTTATTTTATTTTATTTTATTGTTGTATTACATCCATCCGCTTTTGTTCCCCTCTGTCCCCCTCCCCACCCACCCATTTCTCCCAAAATCAATCCCACCTGTTGTCCATGTCCATGGTTCCTTTATACTAAGTGCTTGTCTAAGCTGCTTACCTTCTTTGCCTCTGCCTCCCCCCTCCCCCCAACCCCATTTCCCATGACAACTGAAGGCCTATTTCTTGTATTCATATACTTGGTTCTGTTTTGCTTGTTTTTAGTTTTGCTCATTATTGTCCCGTAATGGGTGAGATCATATGATATTTGCCCTTCACCGACTGGCTTATTTCACTAAGCATAATACTCTCCAGTTCCATCCATGTTGTTGCAAAGGGTACAAGTTCCTTCTTTCTTTCTGCTATATACAATTCCATTGTGTAAATGTACCAAAGTTTTTTGATCCAATCATCCACTGATGGGCACTTAGGCTGTTTCCAGCGTTTGGCTATTGTAAATAGTGCCGCTATGAACATAGGTGTGCATAGGTTCCTATGAATTGGTGTTTCAGGATTCTTTGAGTATAGTCCAAGTAGTGGAATTCCTGGATCAAAAGGCAGTTCCATTTTTAGTTTTTTAAGGAAACCCCATACTGTTTTCCACAGTGGCTGCACCAGCCTACATTCCAACTAACAGTGTGTGAGGGTTCCCTTAGCCCCTCATCCTCGCCAACACTTGTTGTTTGTTGATTTGCTGATGATTGCCATTCTGACAGGTGTGAGGTGGTATCTTAATGTAGTTTTAATTTGCATCTCTCTGATGACTAGCGATGTTGAGCATTCTTTCATATGATTCTAGGCCCTTTGTATATCTTCCTCAGTGAGTTGTCTGTTCAGTTCCTTTGCCTATTTTTTAATTGGGCTATCTGTCTCCCTGGGTTGAGTCACATTAGTTCTTTACATATTTTGGAGATCAGACACTTGTGTGAGGTATCATTGGCAATTATGTTTTTCCATACAGTTGGTTCCCTTTGAATTTTGCTGATATTTTCTTTAGCTGAACAGAAACTTTTCAATTTGATATAGTCCCATTTGTTGATTCGTTCTTTGATTTCCTTTGCCCTTGGTGAAGTATCAGTAAACATATTTTTGCTTAGGATATCCGAAAGTTTACTGCCTATATTTTTCTCCAGGACCTTTATGGTGGCACTGCCTATGTTTAAATCCTTTATCCATCTTGAGTTTATTTTGGTGTATGGTGTAAGTTGGTGGTCTAGTTTTATCTTTTTGCATGTTGCTGTCCAGTTCTCCCAATACCATTTGTTGAAGAGACTGTATTTAATCCATTTGATGTTCCTCCCCCTTTGTCAAATATTAGTTGACCATAGAGTCCTGGGTTAATTTCTGGGCTCTCTATTCTGTTCCATTGACCTATATGTCTAAACTTATGCCAGTACCAGGCTGTTTTGATGACAGTAGCCTCGTAATATCGTTTGAAGTCCAGTATTGTGATTCCTCCTACCTTGTTCTTCTTTCTCAAGATTGTGGTGGCTCTTTGTGGGCATTTTTGGCTCCATATAAATTTTTGAAGTATTTTTTCTATTTCTGTGAAGTCTATCATTGGTATTTTAATTGGGATTGCATTGAATATGTAGATTGTTTTGGGTAGTATGGCCATTTTAATGATGTTAATTCTTCCCATCCACGAACATGGTATATGCTTCCATTTATTTGTGTCTTCCTTGATTTCTTTTTTCATTGTTCTGTAGTTTCCTGAGTACAGGTCTTTGACCTCCTTAGTTAAGTTGATTCCTAGGTACTTTATTTTTCTTGATGCTATGGTAAATGGGATTTGTTTTTTCGCTTCTATTTATGTTGTTTCATTATTGGTATACAAAAATGCTTTTGATTTCTGGATATTAACTTTATACCCACCTATTTTGCTAAATTTGCTTATTAGGTCAAGTAAGTTTTTGGTGGAGCCAATCGGGTTTTGTATGTACACTATCATATCATCTGCAAATAATGACACTATGACTTCCTCCTTTCCAATTTGGATACCTTTGATTCCTTTTTCTTCTCTGATGGCTATAGCTAGAACTTCCAAGACAATGTTGAATAGAAGTGGAGAAAGTGGGCAGCCTTGTCTCGTTCCTGATCTTAGGGGAAAAGCTTTCAGTTTTTGTCCATTAAGTATGGTGTCGGCTTCAGGTTTCTCATAGATGGCCATTATGATGTTGAAGTATGCTTCCTCTATTCCCATTTTGCTGAGGGTTTTTATCATAAATGGTTGCTGCACTTTATCAAATGCTTTTTCGGCATCTATTGATATGATCATATGGTTTTTATCTTTCAATTTGTTGATGTGGTTTATTGCATTGATTGATTTACGAATGTTGTAACATCCCTGCATCCCTGGGATGGAGCCCACTTGATCATGGTGTATGATCTTTGTAATATACTGCTGAATCCGATTGACCAATATTTTGTTGAGAATTTTAGCATCCATGTTCATCAGAGATATTGGCCTATAGCTTTCTTTCTTAGTTGGATCTTGCCCTGGTTTTGGGATTAGAATAATATTGGCCTCATAGAAAGAGTTTGGGAGTCTTCCCTCTTCCTGAATTTTTTGGTATAGTTTGAGGAGGATAAGAGTTAGTTCTTCTTTAAATGTTTGGTAAAATTCACCTGTGTAGCCATCTGGTCCAGGGCTTTTGTGCTTTGGGAGATTTTGGATGACTTCTTTAATTTCACTAGTTATTATTGGCCTATTCAGGCTTTCTGCTTCTTCTGGGTTCAGTTTTGGTAGAGTATACCTTTCTAGAAATGTGTCCATTTCATCCAGGTTGTCATATTTTTTGTCATAGAGTTGTCTGTAGTAATTTCTTACAATCTTTTGTATTTCTGAGGTTTCAGTTGTGATTTCCCCTCTTTCAGTTCTGATTCTGTTTATTTGGGTCCTCTCTCTCTTTTTCTTGATGAGTCTGGATAAGGACTTGTCAATTTTGTTTATTTTTTCAAAGAACCAGCTCCTGGACCTGTCGATTCTTCGAATTGTAGTTTGAACCTCTGAGTTATTTAGTTCTGCTCTGATCTTGATGATTTCCTTCCTTCTACTTGCTCTGGGCTTTGTTTGTTGTTGCTCCTCTAGTTCTTGCAGCTTTGTGGTTAGGTCATTTTTATAAACTTTTTGTAACCTTTTTGGGAACGCCTGTGTTGCAATAAATTTCCCCCTGAGAACTGCCTTTGCTGTATCCCATAGGTTTTGGGCTGTTGTGTGTTCATTGTCATTCGTTTCCAGGAACTTTTTGATTTCATCTTTGATCTCATTGTTAACCCCTTTATTGCTTAAAAGCATGTTATTCAGTCTCCATGAGTTAGAGAATTTTTGGGTTTTTCCCTTGAATTTGGTTTCTAGTTTCAAGCCATTGTGATCTGAGAAGATACTTTGTATGATTTCCATTTTCCTGTATTTGTGGAGGCTTGTCTTGTGACATACCATGTGGTCTATCTTGGAGAATGATCCATGTGCAT
>PVIW01013982.1:0-25090 GCA_004026585.1 Noctilio leporinus | reverse complement strand
AGAGAAAGAGAGGGGTGGGGAGAGAGAGGGAGAGAGAGAGATATGTTATGGACACTGTTATGGGGAGGCAGCTGAGTGGGGCAGAAGAACTCTTCTGGCCTTGGTCTTATGGGGTGGCATGACTGTGGGTAAGTTATTGCTCTCTGGGACTTACTTTATTATCTGTAAAATAGAATAATAGTATTGATTCATGGCTTTTTATAAGCAAACGAAATAACAGCATGTCTGGCACATGATCAATACTGCATGCAAGGTTTTTGTTTGTTTTTAAAATATTTTATTGATTATTTTTAGAGAGAGGGGAAGGGAGAGAGGCAGAGAGAGAGAGAGACATTGATGTATGGTTGCCTTTCACCTGCCTCCAGCTGTGGACCTGGCTGGGAACCTGGCTTGCAACCCGGTTATGTTGCCTGGCTGGGAATTGAACCAGCGACCTTTGGGTTCGCAGGCTGGCGCCTTATCCAATGTGCCACCAGCCAGGGCTGCATGCAAGGGTTTAAAACAGGAGGCTAAAGGAGACATTGATCACTGAGGCTCCAAAATAGAACAAGAGATGTAACATCTCTGCAAGTGGAGGAGCTGGATCATTTATCTACACAGGATGTGCAAAAGGGCTTGCAAAGGCTACTTTTGCAGTGATAGCCCAACAGCCACCCTGAAAGTATATAAGAGGAGGCTGGGTGGTTAATCCTTTGTGACTTTAGAGTGGAACTACTTAGAGGAGGGAAGAGTCTAACCCCACCTCAGGGTGACTGAAGGGTGTAAGAGTACCCTCAGCAAGCTTGACATGTGTCCCCTGGAATTTTCACTGTCTCACACCCAAACAAGTGTGGGATGATGGCTGGCTGGCTGCTTGGAACTGCAGCCTGGAGTTCCCTGGGGGACAGCACTGAGGAAATCACAAATATAACGCTTGAGATAATTATATTTGAATTCTCCACCCACCAGTTAGCACTGTGGCACATCAGAGGTTGTGCCTTTCAGAAGCCAGGATAATGACAGACATTGATGAGACCTGGATCTGAGTCCAGAATTATCTCACAAATCCCTCCTTACTGTCCAATACTCATTGCTGCCTTCCCAAGAGAATACCTTTTCTAAGCATTGTGGTTCCTAGAAACTTTTACCACAGATCTTGGGAGAAGATGTTAGAGCTAGCAGAACCAAGGAATTTTCTTGGCAGCCACGGACCTTTTTCTTTCCTCCTCTTATACCTCCTTATCTGTTCATCCTTCTTTCTATTACTCCTTTAATCTATTCAACACTATATGGTATAATATAGTCATTCGACAAATACTAAGTGCTTGCTAAGTACCAGGCACTGTTTCTGGTGCTCTAATTTAGTTATCCTGCAGAAGTCATGGTGATTTATAAAAATGTAAATCAGATCCTGTAATTTACTGTGTGGTGTAAAACTCTATCCTGTCTTTCCGTTCTTCTTAGAATAAAATTCAAACTCCTTACCATGGTCAATACAATAGCCCTGTGGGATCTGGCTCCTGCCCATCTCTTCGGCATCATTTCATGCCTCATTACTCTCAAAGTCCAGCTTCACTGGCTCTATTCCTTGAACATTTCAAATTCCTTTGTACCTTAGATCTTGGTACAGTTGGTTCCTATAACAAGAATGTATTTATCCAGTCTCTTGCAACTTTCAGATACCAGTTCAAATACTCCCTTTCTTAAAAGGTTTTCTTTACTATCCTTTCTAGATAGTAGCTATAAGTCTTGATTCCTGGAAGATATCTCTTTCATTGAAATCTGCATTGTTTTATGTACTGTTTCATATTCTTCACTCATTATATTCCTTTTTTAAAAAAAGAGTTTATTTATTATTTCCAGAGAGAGAGGAAGGGAGTGAGGCAGAGAGGAAGAGAAACATCAATGTACAATTGCCTTTCACCTGACTCCAGCTACGGACCTGGCTGGAGACCTGGCTTGCAACCTGGTTATGTGCCCTGGCTGGGGAATCGAACCAGCGACCTTTGGGTTTGCAGACCGGCGCCTTATCCACTGTGCCACCAGCCAGGGCTTTTTTTTTTTTTTTTTTTAGATTTTATGTTATTATTTTAAAGAGAGGGGAAGGAAGAGAGGCAGAGAGGGAGAGAGACACATCAATGTATGGTTGCCTTTCACCTGCCTCCAGCTACAGACCTGGCTGGAGACCTGGCTTGCAACCTGATTATGTGCCCTGGCTGGGAATCAAACCAGCAACTTTTGGGTTTGCAGGCTGGTGCCTTATGCACTGTGCCACCAGCCAGGGCTACTCATTATATTCTTATTTGCCCCTCCTTTCCTTATTCCTCCTCCCTCCTTCACTCCCTCCATCTCTCCTTCCCTCTCTGCTTCCTTTTTAAATCAGACTGCCTACTCGACAAGGGCAGGGACTGTCTGTGTCAGTGTTCACCAGTGTTTCCTCTGTATCTAATGCAGTGTCTCCTGTCACATAGTGTAAACTCAGTAATATTTGTGGAATAAACGAAGGCATAACCTCTTGTGTGATGAGCATTTATTTGTGTGGAAACTCCGGACTGGGCTTGCTTAGAATGTGAGCGCTTTACTTAAAGGCATGAGTGATGTCCATGTCCAAACTGTGACTCTTCTGACTGCTCCATTTCTCCTTTGGGGCACCTCGCATATTTTCTAACACCTTCTTGAGATATGATTTAGGAAGTGAGAAAATATACCAAGTCTTTGGGCAAAAAAAATTTTTAAAGGCCATTCTGATGTCTGTATAGGGGACTGACTGGAGGCTGCAGAGCAGGACTTGTGAGGAGGCTGTTGTAGGAATTTAGGTTAGTGCTAATGAGGGTCTGAGCAACCGGAAGGTGACAGGGAAGAAATGGGATTCAGTAGATTTGCAGACTTCAGGCATGCATCACATTCATCCTTCCACTCATTCTCTCTCCCTCCCTCTTCCCCTTCCAATCATTCATCCATTTATCTACCATCTGCTTACACACATTTTATTATTATTCTATTTTCATTTATAATTATATAATGATTCATGAAACCACCACCCAGCATGGAAGTTAGAATCCTGATGTTAACTTCCATCTGTTTTATATACTTAATTTTTTCATACCTCTGCCTTCCCTCCCCATAGGAACTACTATTTTAAATCTTGGGGTTATTCTTCTATTTTTTAAAGACATAGTTTTATCATATTTATATATATTCTTAAAATCATTTGTTGTTTATAGCTTTATAAAAAGAATATAATGCCATATAAAATCGTTGGGAGTTTATTTCCCTTAATATTTTGTTTTGCTCTAATGTACGTATTATTTACTCATATAACTGTGTACAGCTATAATTAATTAGTTTTTTTACTGTGGTGTAACATTTCATCCTATGACTATGCTGAATTATTTGCTCATCATCCTGTAGATGCACAATTAGATTTTTTTCAGGCTTTACTAATTTTAAACCATGCTACCATGTATAGATTTGGTATACATGTACAAGAGTTTTTTGGGGGGCAAAATCTAAGAGTGGAAATGCTAGGTTATAGGGTATGTGAGTTTTCAACTTAAAATTTCCAAAGTAGTTGTGTCCGTTTCTTTATTTTGTTTCTTTATTTTTGCTATTTGTAGGCACAAAATGGTACCACAGTGTGGATTGGTTTGGCTTTTGCTAATTACTAATGAGATTGGATATCCCTTTAAGTGTTTTTCTTTAATTTCATTTTAATTATGGGGTTGTCAAGATTTTGTAGCAGAGCTTGAATATCCACATGAAGTTTCCCAGGAGTCAGGAAGGTCTTTTCAGAATTGCAGGTTTGTGTTTCTTCTGGTGGGAGCCTGTCTTATCTCTGCTGGCTTTCTTGTTCTGGGTCTGAATGTCCACAGAGGCTTCATTCCTGGGGAGGGCATGAGAGACTACCTTTTCACTCCTGACCTTTTCATCCAGGACTTTATCTCCTCTTGGGTCTGCAGGAGACGGGAAGGGATAACCAGCACTGAACATGCCTCAGAAGGCTGATAAGACCAGAGAAGCTTGAGTAGCAGCTATAGGCATCATGGCAAGTGCCCCTCATGGATCAGTCCTCCTAAATTAAACGAGAGGGGAGGGACTGAGGGTCCTATGTACCTGAGGAGAACTTACAGTGCCCGTGACCTGTAAGGAAAGCGGGGAGCTGGAACAAAGCCCTTGTTCTTTTTAGACCTCTCAGATACTACCACAAGAGTGTTTTTCCCACACTGTCTTTTTTTCTTCTTTAGTGTTACTCTGTCCAGATCAGGGCAGCCTACATCTTTGTGCATCCTCAGACTGGAGCTATGAGGGGTGGAGGGGAGTTGAAGGGTGCCTTTAAGGTAGAGGTGAAATGGGAACATCACATATTTCTTTTCACAGTGTCCTCCCCCCCCTCCCCCCATCAGTGCTGGGACCACTACGTACCTGGAAGAGTGGTGCCTCCTGAGGATATAGACAATGAAAAGTGCAGTCAGGGGAAACAACTTCCAGGCAAGCAGAAGGAAGAGGCTCCCCAAGACGGAATTGGATGTACTGGCCCCTGGGTGACAGAAAGATGTCAGGATGAACCTGGCTTCCTGCTTAAATCACTCAACCCCCACCCCAGACCCAGGTACCCAGACTTGATCTTGGAGGGAGAAACCTCACCTCTCTGAGCCTTCATGCTATAGGAGGATGTTTTCACGTATTTCAGCTTTGTGAGGCACAACCACAGCCTCATTGGGTCCGGGCCTAATTCTTTTCCTTTCTGTGTATTCTTATCAGATCCCCATAAATTAAGAGGTTTTCACTAAGGTTGTTGAGAACAAGCACTATTCTTGGTCTTGTGTAAGCTCCAGGGATATTTTCCCCTGAGTTCAGGTACATGCACCCTTGTACATGTATGCCCTCATGTGTACACACTTTCAATACTCAGGGAATACTCCAGGACTTTGGAATCCTCTGTCCCTGTGAAGCTCTCTCCTCTGGTACTTGAGTCTGAAAACTCTCGCCACTCACCCTTATTGGACTTCAAGCTCCTTATCAACTCAAGGCGATCTCTGGATTCGACCAGAGTTGTCACTTCCTGCATGGGGGTTTGGAAGCTTTCTCAAAGAGTGAGGTGGAGGCGACCTTGAGTTTCACTTCTTCTTCTCCCCCCGCCCCCCCCCCTCCATCTTTTAGAGGTCACGCTCCTTTGCTGCCCGGTATCTAAAGTCTTGTCAACCATTGTTCGTATAGTTTGCCAAGATTTTTAATGAAATTGTAAATCCAGTCCTTATCACTGTTTGGTAGAAGTTGCCCTAAGTATTTAACTTAATTTAACTTTACTATTTTATATGTGGTCATCTTTTTCATTACACATTCTGCTCTTTTGTTTGTATGTAAAAATGATTGATTTCATTGTTTGTTGATGTGCATTTAGTTATTCTCTCCTTTCTAAGAGCTTTGGCGTTTTGGAATATTTCAACACAAAACAGGAATGGTGGGCGTGAATTTGAAGACAATACAAATATTCCAGCAATTCTATCTTGTGTGAGATGCCCCTCTTAAAGCCCTTATTCCATTTTTTTCTGAATAGGCTCAATGGCCATTCCTGTGCTTCCCTCACAGCTGTTATCAGGGGGTCTGCACTCTCCTATTTCTGGTTCCCATTCTTACTTTTTCTTTGTTTAATCCCTATTTTGTAAAGCAAAAAGGATGCATGAAAGTAGTTCTCCATGATCTGACAAACTTGATAGATGGGCTGGGCCCAGAATTTTAGATGGGATGTAATGTTCCTTAAGAATGTGAAGGCGTTATTCCTTATCTTCTAGCGTCCAATGTTGCCCTTAGCCATCTCAGGTTGGTCTTGTTACAATGCTGCATACACAACTTGCCTTTTTTAGTCAAACCTTGGTTGTCAAACAGCTCAGTTCTTGACCAATTTCGTTCTCAACCAATTTGGTTCTTGACTAAGTTGTTCACACTCGCACACAAAAAGTCTCAGTTAATCTAACAAAACTTTGAGTCTTGGTTCTCTACCTGTTAACTCTTTTCATGCTGATACCTGAATGATAAGTCATGTGTCCCTCAGGCAGCAAACAAAGGAGATTCAGGTTTCAAATAAATTGCTTCTCAGACATCTTTCTGGAATGAATGAAGTTCAAGAACTGAGGTTCTACTGTATTTTCAAATCTTAAAGACGATATGACCATCACTTTGTTCCTGGAGTTTGCCTACCATTCTCTTGATTTCCTCATGGTCTATGGTGCTAAAAGTTTAAAGATCAAGAATTCTGTTGATGTTTGTTCTTAATGGTCTGTCAGAGTAAATTATCACACTCTTTTTTTTTTTTTAACAGCGAAAACATTATAATCATTACATCATCATTAAAAACAGGCCTGAACTAACTGCTCTGTCTCCCAGACTTTCCTTTAATGTTTACAGTTTATAAACATTAGTTTTCTCTGTGTATAGTTTTGCAGGCTTTATCTTCAGCTGTTAGTTTATCAGCCAGGACCACATCCAGGAATATAAAGGACATGTAGGAATAAAGGTCAAAATTTAAGCAACATAAGGATTGTGTATTTCACATCCAAAATGTGATTTTAGTAACTTTCTGCATCAATAATTTCATCATTCTTTGCTTTCATAAATCTGTGGTTCCATGCTTTTGAGATTATAATTTCAAATATTATTGATTTTAATATCCTGAATACTGATAATTTACACAAATATATTTATTATGTTTAAGACACTCCTTTAAGTATTTTGCATTTATAAACTCATTTATATTTATAATCCTGGCAACAAATCTATGAGGTGAGTACTAGTATTATCCCTGTCTTATGGAACCAGAAACTGAGGCACGAAGACTTAAAGTCTCACTAAGGTTCCATAGCTTGAAAATGGCTAGATTTGACCCTGAAGTCTGTACTTTTACTGCTCCACCTGCTAGCCAGCCTGTATTGTGGGCCTTTGGAAGCTGTATGATTCTAGAGGGTTAGAATACTATTGATATATGGCCTTGGGATACATTTCACTTTGTTCCTTTACTATGACTTCTCACTATCCCCATCTTCTATCATTAATCTTGCCACAACAACTAACAACGGGGGAGCCTTTGGCTGAGAGACTGAGATTATTGTCTTAGAAGAGTGGGTTGGATTTTGAGGTATCTGTACTTACCATGTACAAGCATCCTAGTACCTGGGCCCGACTTGAACTCTGTGTCAGGGTTTCCTCTCTGGAACTTCACACAGTAGTAGACACCAGTGTCTGCTGCGGTGATGTTGCTGATGCTGATGGAAAAGTCCGTGTTGTTTCTCCTCGTAACGTCTGAAACATTTGTAACTCGGGGGAAGTGGCCTTCTCTGAAATTGTAGATTAACTCCCGGGCTGGCCCTGTCCCCCTGAACCACATGACAGGCCCCACGGGGGATATGGACGTCATGGTGCAGGTCAGAGTGGCCGTCTCCCCAGCTGCCACTGACACTGACTTCTCAGGCTGAATTATCTGCAGCTGCTCCTCACCTGCCCCTCCTGGAGGGAAACAGAACAGTTGTTTATTTATTCATATGTAATCCTGTGGGTTTTATCAAGTGTTCATCAACAATAGCTTTCATTGATTTCGTACCCTGAGTGGACTTGAGCTCAGCACATTGTATGCATTATACATGTAACCCTCACAATAAGGCTGTAATGTGAGACTCTATTACACATAAGGAGTCTGAGGCACAGAGAGGATGAATGATGTGGCAGAAAGCAGGTTTGAGAGCTGAGCCCTCTCTGTAAGTGTCGTGCTTCCCCACATATTTCTAGTTGTTCGTTTTCTGGCCTCATGGAGAGTTGCGCTTGCGGAACTTTGCATTGAGTGGAACAGTAAGGATTCTTTAGACCACTGAGTTGTGAGCATGTGACGAATGTATTTTGTGGGATATTATTTAACTGCAAGAACCTCCATGGATCAACTTCCTTCTTTCATGGAGACCTACAAATCATGACAGAGTCTGCCCCATCAGCCTGGGTACTTGAATGACAGTGATGTACAGAGCTGCCAACACACAATGAAGATGTCATTTAAGTAAAGAAGTAAAAATATTGTCCTCAGCTTTTGGGATTTTTCTCCCATAGCATAATCATATGATATTAGTTAAAAAATATTTTTTAAAATGTATTATTTTTAGAGAGAGGGGAAGAGAGGGAGGCAGAGAAGGGGAGAAACATCAATGTATGGTTGCTTTTCACCTGCCTTTCACAGACCTGCTGGCAACCTGGTCATATGCCCTGGCTGGGAACCGGACCAGTGACCCCTGGGTTCATAGGCCAGCACCTATCCACAGATTCACCAGCAAAGGCTTGAAAGTAGTTTTTTTTTAAAAATAATTTTTATCTTCCAATTACAGCTAATATACAATATTATATTAGTTTCAGGTATACAACCATTGATTAGAAATTTATATAGCCTAAGAATTGATTCCCTTGATATGTCTGGTACCTCTCTGTACCATACATATTTACTAAAACATTATCAAATGTATTATATTGCAAATAATGCTTCAGTGAACATATGGATACATATGATTTTTCAATTTACTGCTTAGATAAATACTCAGAAATGGAATTATTGGGTCCTTCTTTATGTCTTGTTTAGCCTTTGTTTAAAAGTCTATTTTGTCTGTATAAGTATTGCTACCCCAGCTTTTTTATTGTTATTTCCATTGTAATATAATATTTTTCTACCCTTTTTCTTTTAGTATGTGTGTGTCTTTTGATTTGAAGTGATTATCTTAAAGACAGCATATATAGGGGTCTTATTTTCTTACCCAGTTAGATACCCTGTGTCTTTTGATTGGATCACTTTAGCCATTTGCTCTTCAAGTAATTATTGATAGATATGTATATATTGCCATTTTATTGTTCATATCTTGATTATTTTTTCCTTTTTCTTAAAAAAAGACCCCTTAGCCTTTCTTTTAATACTTGTTTCTTATAATAATTGTTGTGTGGTGATGAACTCTTTAAGCTTTTTCCTGTCTGGGAAGTTCTTTATCTGTTCTTTGATTCTAAATAGTAGCTTTGCTGAACAGAGTAATCATTGTTATAGGTCCTTGCTTTTCATTACATTGAGTATTTCATGTCAATCCTTCTGGCCTGCAAAATTTCTGTTGAGAAATCAGCTGACAGTCTTACAGGAACGCCCTTTTAAGTAACTAACTGTTTTCTCTTGCTGCTTTTGAGATTCTCCTTTTGTCTTTAACTTTTGCAATTTTAATTATGATGTATGTTGGTGTGGGTCTCTTTGGGTTCATCTTGTTTGGGTCTCTCTGTGTTTCCTGAAATTGTATGCTTATTTCTTTCACCAGGTTAGGGAAATTTTCTGTCATTATTTTTTCAAATGGGTTTTCTACTTTTTGCTCTCTGTCTTATTCTTCCAACACCCCTATGATGTGAACATAGGTATGCTTAATGATGTCTCAGATGCTTCTTAAGTGATCCTCATTTTTTGGGGGGTCTTTTTTTTTATCTTGCTCTTCTGATAGAATGTGTTCTGCTACCTTCTTTTCCAAATCACGGATTTGATCCTTATCCAATCTACTGTTGTTCTTTCTAATGTATTCTTCCTACCTGAGTGGTCCTTTTTATGTTTTCTATCTCTTTGTAGGAGTGCTAAGTTTATTTACTCTTCCCCTAAGTTCATTGAGCATCCTTATAACCAGCATTTTAAACTCTGCATTTGATAGTTTGCTTTGTCTCCATTTTGTTTAGTTCTTTTTGTGTAGTTTTGTTCTGTTCTTTCATTTGGGACATATTTCTTTGTTTTGTTATTTTGGTTGCTTTTCTTTGTATTAGGTACAGCTGCTATGCCTCTCGGTCTTGGTAGAATGGCCTTATGTAGTAGGTGTCCTATGGGGCCCAGTGGCACAGCCTCCTTGGTCATCTGAGCCAGGCACTCCAGATGCCTCCATCCTAGCCCTACATGAGCTGCGAACACCCTCCTGTTGTAGTTGAGGCTTGATTACTGTTGGCAGGTCAATGAAAGTGAATGACTTCTAGACTGATTGGTTGCAACAATGGCTGCAACTCTAGCAGAGGAGCTGTTATGAAGAGGCCAACCCTATAGAGTAGGACTTGCTTTAGTGGGGCTCTGGTGCCCACTGGGTTCACCCCTTAAGTGTGTCAATGGTAAAGATGGTTGGGTGGTGTTCTACCATGATCTGAAGCTCTCCACTGGGTAACTGGCTACAGACCTTCCTAGGAAGTGCCTTGCTCCACCCAGGGTCATCTGGCATGAGCTACAAAGTGATATGCAGATGGCTGCTACTTGTGCTAGGCTTAGAGGTACCCAGGAGGGGCCATGCTGTGAACCAAGGCTAACTGCCACCTTCGCCAGTTTTGGGGCTGTTTAGCAAGAGATATAGGACATGCTGAGGCCCAGGGGCTTCTTGTTTGGGGTTTGTGGACTTTTGAGATATTTTAGAAGTCTTCTGCATGATCCAAGCCAAGTGGTTTATATGGAAACACCATTGGAAGTGGCTTTGGTGGGTCCAAACATTGTGTGGCAAAAGGTCTCAGGGAATCACCAGGGTGGGGCTAACAACGTTAGCCAGGTTGACAGAGACTCAGATATGGTGCCACCTGTGCCTGCAGGGGAGAGGCTCAGCAAAGGAACAATGGTTCTGTCAGCACTTCTGTCTGGGAGGAAGCTGACCTTGAAGCCAGGCAATTCATTTCTTTCCTTCTGTCCCTGGTGACTTTTGAGCTCCCGCCACAACTCTGGAGCTCAAAGCCACTGAGTTCAAGTAAGTCTGTGCATGGGGCCTTTAAAGAGATTGCCTGGAATTCCAGACATTCTCTGTCTCACTCAGCCTCACCCTGCTGGTCTTCAAATACAGAAGTTATAGGGACTTCTCTTCCTGGCACTGAACCCTGGGCTAGGTGGCCTGATGTGGGGCTGGGACTCCTAGCTTCTCAGGAAGTCCTCTGAAGTTGGGATAGCCCTCCCAGTTTTTAAAAATATATTATTTATTTATTTATTTTTTGAGAGAAGGGAAGGGAGGGAGAAAGAAAGGGGAAGAAACACCAATGTGTGGCTGTCTTTCATGCTCCCCAAACTGGGAACCTGACCTGCAACACAGACATGTACCCTGACTGAGAATCAAACCAATAACTCTTTGGTTTCCTTCCTGATTTTTAACCATCAAATGCAGCTGTGGGTACAATTGGTTCTCATATCTGCCTCTCTTACCAGTTTGAGTATAGCTTCTTCTTTATATTTTTAGTTATGGGTTTTCTGTTCAGCTAGACTTCAGGCAGCCCTTAAGGATGGTGGTTCTGTAGTGTAGTTGTAATTTTGATATGTTCATAGTAGGATGTGTTCACCTACTCTGCCACCTTGACCTGAAGCCCTGTGTTAGTTTCTTAATGTGGCTTTAAGAAACCATCAAAATCTTAGTGGGTTAAAGCAACAGAAAATTTTTATTTTATAGTTCTGAAGGTATGAAGGGCAAAAAAATATCTTACATCAAGGTGTCAACTGAGCTGTATTTCTTCTGGAAAATCTGTTTTGTACCTTTCCAAAATCTAGAGGCTGACCACATTCCTTTACTTATGATTCTCATTTTCCTCTTGCTATCATTGTTACTTGCCCTCTAAGTTTGCCTTTCCTGTCTCTTTTTATAGGGACCCTTGTGATTACATTGGGCCCACCTTGAATTTGTAGGATAATCCCTTCATATGAAGGGTCTTAACTTTATCACTTCTGCAAAATTTTTCTTGATATATAAAGTAAAATAACCATAGGTTCTGGGTATTAGGACATGGACATCTCTGGGAAGCCATTGTTCTGTCTACAACATACATCTCTCCTGTTATAGAAACCAGTTGCCATAACAGAAAATAAGTTTTAGCCAAGATGCAGAGAAATAAAATAACTTACATGTTGCTGGTAGGATTATAATAGTATGCAGGCAAAGTGTAAAACAGTGATTGTTTCTTAAAAAGTTTAAAGATAGAGTTTATCAGATAAGCTAACAATTTCACCAAATTAAAAGCAAGTAGGCATGCATACATGGAACAGGCAGACTGGGGAGGGGAGAGGAAGGGAATGGATGAAAGAAGGGAAGGGATTAGCCAAGCAACATATATGTATAAACCATAGATAGAGACAGCAGTGTGGTGATGGGAAGGGCAGGGAATGGGTGGAATTGGGAAAAGGGGAGGGAAATGAGGGCATTTATAATGTCAATAATAGAAATAAAGTATATATATATTTAAAAAAGCAGGAACTCAACCAGATACTTGTACATCAATCTTCATAGCAACACTATTTATAATGACTGAAATGCAGTAGAAACAACCCAATTTCTTTCAATAGATAATAGATAAACAGGTTGTGGTATGGATATAAAATGGAATAATGTTCAGTCCTTAGTAGCAATGACATTTTGATATATTTTGTAACTAGAATGAACCCTAAAACTACATTAAGTGAAATAAGTCAGATACAAACAGATATATGATTCCACTTGAATGAAGTATATAGAAAAGGCAATTCACAGAGACAAAAAGTATATTAGAGGTTGGTGCATGGGGCGAGGAAGAGCAACAAGGACTTAGTGTTCAATAGGGACAGAGTTTCTGCCTCAGATGTTGGAAAAGTTCTGGAGTTATATAGTAGTGACAGTGTCACAACATTGTGAATGAACTTAATGCCCCTGAATTTCATCCTTAAAATTGTTAAAATAGCAAATGCTATGTCATATATATTTGACCACAATAATACAATATATACTAAGACAACGTGATTACCTCATGTAGACCTTTTATGTTGGACGAAATGACTGAAGGAAAAAGATAAAAAGTGTGGCTCCAGAGGCTGGTAGTTTTGAGAACCTACATTTGAACAGAAGATAGAACCATGAAGACCAGCAAGCAAGGAAGCAGCATGCTTCAAGCTTTGATTCCAAAAAGAGTTATGGATGCTTCCCTATGTTTAGACAATGAGTTATGAGTTAAAAGCCATATTTGGGTTAATCAGTTTACTTTAGGCCCAAGACTGTCCACTTCAATTTCACTGCTTTAGTGACTAGCCATTTCTGGAGGCAAAGAGAAATACAAAAACATTCTTCTTTTGTTTTATTTTATTTTTTTAAATATCTGAGGAAACAGGCAGGTGTCCTGGAACAGGTACATGAGTCAGAGAGGAAGCAGCTATGGCACCACAGATAAATCCTGTGTTCTTTTCTATTTCTTAGCTTCTCCTGGGGGAGAAAATTTGGGGACATCTTTGCAACATGTGAACTGGTGACATTTATCCACTTAACAGAACTTGTAACCAAGCATAGCTACTAAGGAGGCATGTGCTGTCACAGGGCAGGTCCTTTGGTGCCAGGAACATCAATTGGTTTAGGTTTTAAATTTGGGGAAGATTGGGGGTAGGGAAGCTGAACAGCTGAGACAAAATGAGAAACACTGGAATGAATCTTGGAGGGAGAAGTGGAGGGAATAGAGGAAGGAAGAGATCAGCAGAGAGGAGCAGGGACTGGCAAGAACTGCCATCTGAGCATCTATAAATCTCATATTTATATCTGTAACCCAGGCCTTTCCTCTAAACTCTGGACATGTATGTCTAACTGTCCACTCAATACATTCCTTATATGGAAACAAACCTTTCACAGTTAACATGTTCAAACTGAAGTTCTGGGTTCCCCTCACAGCTCTCTGTATCTCACCTGAGGCACCTTTATCTTTCCAGATGCTCAGGTCACCAACACGTGGAATCTTTCCCTCCCACCAAATCCTATGTGCATCAGGAAATCCTGTCTGCCACCCTTGGGCATGCACCTAAATTCTGACAATAATCCCTTGTCTCTTCTAGCCATTCTTCTGGTGCAAAGCACTTTTTCTTGCTTATATTAATGCAATGACCTCTTACATGTTCTACTTGCTTCTCTCTATGTCCTGTGATAGTAATCTACTCTCAACTACAAGTTAGAATGATCAAAAACTCATACCAGTGTGGCTCAATGGATTGAGGACTGGCCAGAGAACTGAAGGGTCACAGGTTCGATTCCCAGTCAGGGCACATGCCTGAATTGTAGGCCAACTCCCCAGTTGGGGGTGTGCAAGAGGCAATCACACATTGATGTTTCTCCCCTTCTGTTTCTCCCTCCCTTCCCCCCTCTCTAAAAATAAATAAAATCTAGAAAACAAAATAAAAGGAAAAAAAACCTCATGTCAATTCATGTAACTTTTTTCTTCAAAACCTTGTGATGGCAACCATTTCAGTCAGAGCAGAAGCCCAAACCCTTGAAAACAGCAAGAAGGGTACTCTCATGGCCTTGGCATGTGCGGTTTCCTGATGGGAAGGCTCTTCCCCTTCTCATTGATGACCACACAGATGACCCTATTTAAAATACACTCCACCCTACAGATTCCCCCAATTCTCTTATCTAGCAATACTTTCATTTTGCCTTCACACTTACTACTTTTCATATACACTACCATTTACTTATTTATTATGTTTACTATTTACTATCATTTCCTCACTAGGACATAAGCTCTATGAGAACAACTATTTTGTCTCTTTTATTCACCAATGCACCCCAAATGGTTCCTGGCATGTAGTGGGTATCCAATGAGTATTTGCATGATATATGTGAATTGCCTAGCATGTCATTAGCTGAGTTTCTTAAGAGAAAACTTGGTGAAAAACAAAAGCACCTGGTGCATATGCAGAAAGAGGAAGAGGCCAGGAGCAGAAAGCCATGAACCCTGTTCCCACACCTGCCTTTCCCCACTCACATTAGCAGGTGCTCCCAAACTGACATGGGATGGAAGTGAGAATACAGACATTTGAGAGGAGTAATGGTAAACCCAGGTTCTCTAGGATAAGATGCCTGAGTTCAAATCACAGCTCAACCATTTACCTTTGAGTGACCTTGAATCTCTCTGTGCTTCCATTCTATTATCTCTATAGGGCAGAGAAGATGTTTTATTTTGGATATAGTGATCATGTGAGATAATAGCCATAGGTGTTTCCAACAGTGTCCACACATGGTATGTGTTCAAGAAATTGAAATGTCATTACTCATTAGATTTCTTGAGGCCTTGAGAATTTGACTACATTAGATGATATAGATATGGCTACAGACAGGAGTATAATTACATTTACATATATCACACAGAGAGGAATCTGTATCTTTTATCATTATCATTCTTTCCTCCTCGCCCCCATTCATCATGGAAAAGGAACTCCAAGGTAGTAATACACAGAAGTCCTACTCATTTTACCAAGATAAAAGCTTGCTCATCTTAGGAGAGTGGGAGGATAATGGGTAAGTTTAGAGAAGTAGAAAAGCAGAAGGGTGGCTGAGAGACAAAGAGAACTAAATATTTGAAAATGATTTAAGAAGAACAATAAAAAAGGGATTTTCAAAAATTCTGTGTAAGCGTGTGCACTTCCTCATACCAACTCATATACACAAACACATACACACGTATCACAAATATACTCGTATATAGAAGAGTGGCCTATCATGCTAGTACACAGGTTGTTTTGAGGATTAATGAGATTATAATACATATTAGAAACATAATATGTATTTACATAATACATATTAGTAAAAAATAGGAATCGTCCAATACATCCTTAACAAAAGTGTTAAGCAGAATCTGAACTCCGGTGATCTTGGAGTGGCCAGATGGGTGATAAATATTTGGTTTCTCTCTCTGTGTTTTCTGAATTTTCCTCAAGTAGCCTCCATTGAGAAGCTGTATAACATGGTTAAATGAGAATGAGCTCTGGAGCTGCTCAGCTGGGACTTATCATCTGGCTGCACCACTGCGTTACGTAAGTGATTCTCTCTGCCTCAGTTCCCCCATATCCAAACCCAGGATAATAGTCATAGTTCTAACACAGGGATGTTGTGAGAATTCGATGAGTGAATATGCACAAAGTTGTGGTTTGAAGCATCATCTATTTTGATACCTCTGGTAACCAGGTGCTGGTGATGGACCCACAGTAAAAACATTCAGATCCCTGATTTCATGCCCTCAGATAACGTCCCAAGCATCACCTACTATGACAGTCCTGGGTGATGCACCCTGTTTTCCTGGAGGCCCTAAAATCCAGAGGCAGGGAGAGAGGATTCTATCCAAATGTGTGCTCACCTGTGAGGCTCAGCAGAGTCAGCAGCAGGCAAGGAAGAGAGAGGGGCCAGATGGCTGGGACGGGCATCCTGGAGGCCTGAGGAGCCTGCTGTGTCCAAATATGTCCTGGCAGATCTCAGATACTCTGCTCTGTGAGAGGAGGTAAGCTCCTCCTCCTGTGATATAAGAGGAAATGTCTTGGATGAACTAAAATAGCTATGAAAGGGTAGTCCATTTCTCAATTCTAGACAGTTTTTGCTTCTAGATTGTGAGATAGAATCAGACAGAGAAGGTAGCTACAGGGTGGGGAGTTACCCATCCTAGTTTTCAGAAAGACTTGGATAGGCCAACAGGAAATAGTGCTTCCCCTGCCTGGGGCCTCTTCTCTCCCCTGGGCCCCTCAGCCCATCTGAGACCTTCATGGTGATGCCCTACTTGGGGGCCCAGGACAAGAAGGGTCTGCAGATCTGGGCTGTGTCCCAAACTCTCAAGTTGGACCCTAGGATGTGGCCAACTTGTGGCCTTTATCTGCAGCAGCCTCACCAAGAGCTACTCAGCTGGAGGGAAGAGGAGGGAGCATCAGAGCCTGTTCAACATTGGGACGGAAACAGGTCTGCGACTGAGTGACTCCATATTCTACCCTTTATTGATGGAACTGGTAAAATTTGACCCAAATGCACAATACACTCTGGACCTCAGAACTTGTATGTGCCTCCACCCAGCAAAAGGAATAACATCTTGCCTTCTTTCAAAAAAGGAAGTGAATTATTAAGACCTGGCAATTACACTCCTAAGCATTTATCTCAGAGAAATGAAACTTATGTTACAACCCAAACCTGTGTGCTAGTGTTTATAGCATCTTTCTCTGTAATAGCAAGAAACTAGAGACAACCAAAAAGTTCAGTAATAAGTGAATGGTTAACCAAACTGTAATACCTTATAATGCCTCCATACAAGGACATGCTATTAAGCAACAGAAAGAAATGGGGAGAGAATCCAAGATGCAGGCATAGGTAGACACACTGAGTCTCCCTCGACAAAGAAAAATGGATACATCACAACCAGAAATTCCAGAATATCAAAATCCAACAAACAAAAGATATAAAGAAGAAATGCTCATCCAGACAGGTAGGAGAGGTGGAGCAGGGCAGAGGGGATGCTGTTCGGTGGTGTGACAGCTGCAGTGGGACGGTGACTGTGACCAATCAGCAGAAAGTGCAGTCACACCCCAACACCAGGCCAGACTGTTCAACTCATGGTTCCAGTGCTGGGGGAAAATAAAACCTCATGGCTTCTGACTGTGAAAACCAGTGGAGGTTGGGATGGAAGAAGAAATTGCTGGTCTCTCAGCAGAGTCTGTTTGTTTAAAGGGCTCTCATGGTCCTGGATCATCCACAGACCCACCCACTCTGGGAACCATAGCAGCCAGAAAGGCATCAGTCCTGTATGGGAGGCATGAGAAGTGCCTGGAAAAGGGGCCAGTGCTGAGCAAGCAGCATTGTTCCCTCTCAGACCCCTTCCCCACATACAGCACTACAACCTGATGAAATGGGTCGCCTGTATTGATCAATGCCTAAGGCTCTACCCCTTACAGCATAACAGGTATGACAGCTCTATCTAAGACACAGATAGACTCTGTGTCTGTCTAAGACACAGAGCCTGCCAAGTTGAGGAAACAGAGAACGATGGCTCACAAAAGGGAACAGATCAAGGTCCCAGTGGGTGGACTAAATGATCAGGAGATAGCCAACCTAACAGATGAAGAGAGTTTAAAATGCTGGTTGATAAAGATGCTTACAGACTTGACAGATAGGCTTAAGTATGGCAAATGCAGAAGGGAAGAAATGAAGACTAGGCTAAGTGGAACAAAGGAAAATACACACAAAACCAATGGTGAAGGGAAGGAAAACAGGGTTCAAATCAATGATTTGGAACATAAGGAAGAAATAAACAGTCAACCAGTACAAAATGAGGAAACAAGAATTGAAAAAAATGAGAAGAGGCTTAGGAACCTCTGGGATGACTTTAAATGTGCCAACATCTGAATTATAGGGATGCCAGGAGAAAAAGAGGAAGAATAAGAAATTGAAAACTTTTTGTGAACAAATAATGAAGGAAAACCTCCCTAATTTGGTAAAGGAAATAGAAATACAAGTCCAGGAAGCACAGAGAGCCCCAAACAAGCTAGATTCAAATTGGACCACACCAAGACACATCATAATTAAAATGCCAAAGATTAAAGATAAAGAGAGAACCTTAAAAGCAGCAAGATAAAAGAAGAGAGTTAACTACAAAGGGGTTCCTAGAAGACTATCAGCTGACTTTTCAAAAGAAACTTTGCAAGCAAGAAGGGACTGGTAAGAGGTATTCAAATTGATGGAAAGCAAGAACCTACAACCAAGATTGATCTATCCAGGAAAGCTATCATTTCAAATGGAAGGGCAGATAAAATGCTTCCTAGACAAGGTAAAGCTAAAGGAGTTCATCATCACCAAGTCCTTACTATATGAAATGTTAAAGGGGCTTACTTAAGAAAAAGAAGACAAAACTATAAACATTAAAATGACAACAAACTCACAACTATCAGCAACAGGATTAAAAAAAATACAAAAACAAACAACTAGAATAGGACCAGAATCATAGGTATGGGAATCGTTGGGAGGGTTATTAGCTGGGAGGGGGAAGGGGAGAAATGGGGAAATGGTGCAGGAATAGGAAACGTAATTGGTGGGTACAAAATAGACAGGGAGAAGTTAAGAACAATAGAGGAAAGGGTGAAATCAGAGAACTTATATGTATAACTCATGGACATGAACTAAGAGAAGTGGGGCTGTGGGAGGGAATGCAGGTCTTGAGTGAAGGGGAGCAAAGGGAAACAAATTTGGGAAACTGTAACAGCATCATCAATAAAATATACTTAAAAAATAAAGAATGTGCAACAACTTGTAAGTTTCTCAAAGGCATTATGTCAGGTAAATAAAGTCAATCTCAAAATCTCACATACTGTATGATTCCACTCATTTAACATTCTTAAAACTATAGAATGGAGAGCAGATTGGCACTTGAGAGGTTAGGTATGATGAGGATGGAGTCACTACAAAGAGGTAGCACAGGCAGACCTTTGTAGTTATGGAATTGCTCTGCACCCTGGTCACGGTGGTGGTTATACAAACATACTTGTACACAAGAGGGATCAACATAGCAAAGCTGAAAAAGTTACAAGATTCAGCTGTAAGTATCAATCTCAGAGTCAATCTTATAGTCATTATAATGAAGACATGGACTATTCAGTCATCCAAAATTATGATATAATTGTATAAGGGTGGCATGAGGTCAGGAATAACAGAACCTTATGTCCCATCTTCCTTAATGGGAAGTTATTACTTAAATCCTTAGAGTCAGAAATCAGTGGAATGAAGTGCATTGTGTGAAGTATGACAGTAAAATCTAAAATAATCACTGAATAGAGTTGAATATAGCTGCTTCTTGGAGGTAGAAAATGGTGGGAGGCTAGGGAGGCTCCAGTTTTTATATGCAAAAACTGTAGAACTATTTGACTCTTAAAACACGTGTATATGTAACTTTGATAGTTAGAAACTAATTATAGATAATTGATATTGTAGTTGTTGCAAATAAAAAGTGTGCATACTATTAGCATGAGTAAGAGTTTCTCTCATAAGCTTGGTGGATATAGAATAATGATTGAAATCAATTATCATCCTAAGTAGTAGTCAAAAAACACTAAAAATAGTAATTATTACTTTTAAAGATGTTATACACTTAAAAGTGTTACACATAGCTCCAATTAGAAATGCATAAAACCATTAAGGGGAGTATTAAAAGTGAAAATGTAAAGCTTAATAGATGTATATCATGTCCATGAATGAAAAAACTTAATATTAAAGAGATATAAATTTAACTGAATTAATACACAAGTTTAATACAGTCAAATAATTTTAATATAGTTTTTCATGAAATATGAGAAAGTCATTCATGGATAACAGTGTGGAGTGAGGATGGCGGTGGCGGGGAGAGCAGTGTAAGAAGACTAAATGGTCATAGAAGAAAACACAATGAAAAAAATAAAATAAAATACATTTTGGCCAAGAGTAACATACAATTTTGAAAACAAGAAAAGGTGGGAAGATCTGCCCAACACAGGCATGAAAACCGATTATAAAACTATTCTAATTAAGCTAAAGAAGTTCTCAGAGATTAAGTAGTTCAATGCAACAGAGAACTTGTTAAAATAAGCACGTGTTTATGCAAACTTGGTACATGGCAAAGGTGGCAGTGTGGATCATTGAGGGCTGGGTAATTCATTTATCCTTGTGGAAGAAAAAAAAAGATCCCAACTACCTAATTGCGCACACACACACACACACACAAACACAAACACATATACATGGAAAATGTGTCTAGATCAAAGGGATAAATTGTTAAAGCAAAACTCAATCAAACATTGAGAACAGTTTTTGGTAAAAGCAAACAAACAAACCAAACTCCAAAACAAACAAACAAACAAATAAACAAACAGTTTTTGGTGAAACAGAAAAGCTCCCAAAAGATACCAACACTGCTTTTTTTGTGGCCCACACTAGAGGAACAAATGCAATCAGCATTTGTTGCAAAACATTAGCTAAAGTTTAAATAAAATATAAATTGTAGCATTATACAATTTCTTACAACAGAAAATTGTAGAGCATGTAAAATTAATAAAATGGAGCTACATGTATCAACCTCACAAAACTGTCAAGCATAAAAATAAAATTACAGAAGGTATACAGTATAATAGCATTTAATAAAAGTTAAAACATGCAAAGTAATATTAAATATTGCTTAAAGATTTTCACATATATTGTAAAAGTCTAAAATTATGCTCATGAAAATAACACCAAATTCAGAAGAAATTTTTCAAAATGGACTCAAATCATAAGGCAAAATGTTACTATTTTGCAAAGATAGGATGGTGGGTCCATGGTTAGGTTTTTTTTGTTTTGTTTTACATTATTCATAACATATTACAGAATACAAAAATGCGTATCATCTTAGCAATTTCAAGTATCTATGTGTCAAAATGAAATCATGGTTGCAAAATCTCTGGATAAAATAAAATCTTCACTGAATATTAAAGGTTGTTTACAATTAGAAAGAAGGGAAATCCGTTGCCTTTGATATGAATGGTTCTCTTTTGGTGGAGGCAGGGCCAGTATGAAGCTCAGTGCATCAAGGTCCAGGCATCCTGAGTCCCCGTGACCAAAGTCCATATTTGGGGTCTTGGATCACCTGCAGATTCTCGTACCTTCTTTCCTGCAGAAGACAATGTTTCACAGGGCAAGTAAACATGTAGTGAAATCCATTCATTCATTCACTCACTTGCTCACTGCTGTATTCATTCGACAGATATTTATTGAGCGCATGCTAAGCTGGGTTGGTGGCACAGATCAGAAATCAAGGCCCTCCTCTGAGCTCTGGTCTCCCTTTCATACCCACATTCACCTTCACCACAAGTCAGCACCTCCATGTCTCTCAGGTTTTATCAGTTGCTATTGGTTATACTTTTCTATTCATACCAAAGATATCATAGGAAAACTGATACATAGACCAGTCTATGGAAGACTCTTTTCAGTTTGGGTCTCAAAGCTTTGGCCTTTATTTCACCTCCACACTTTGGACCACCATCTTCAGGGTCCCAGGAAACTTCACTTATAAACCTTCAAAATCCAAGGCATGACACAATGTGGAAGAGTTGGAAGCTTCTGAGATTACAAAGATATTTAGAGAACATAAAAGTGTTCACAACCTTTTCTTGATGCTGAAACAATTTTGGGGTGACCTTGTCACTATGTGGGTGCCCCCTGGACTGCCCGCATGAAGTTTGCCCTGACCTTCTGCTTTAAAGACTAGGCCTGCCTCCAACTCACCTGTTACAGTTTCCACCACCTGCGGAGGTAGGTGACTGTGAAACTCAGCAGCAGCAGCACCTTAAGGCCCAGGAGGAAAGCCACAAAAATAATGGCAGATGTCCGTGGATCTAAATACCAAAGGGCAGAAAGAATAATCAAATGGAGCTCTGTGAGTTTAATTACCTCACACCAGTCAGGAGACAGAGGTGACCCAGCTGCTTGCAGGAGTGCAGGTGAGCTTGCATGTGGTGTGGCTGCTGTGGACAGTATGAGGTTGGCTGGGCTGGAGGGTGTACCTCATGCTGCACCATACAGGGGGGCACCTGCTCAGGCCTTCGGAATGACGCATGCACCCACTGCAAGCTTCAGGGGTTATGTAGGTCCCATTGCTCTTCTGCATGGACGTGACATGCTCAGCTTCTCGAACATGTGACAGTTCTCCAGTCAGGGGAGAGACACACTCTATGGATAGAATCTCTTCCTCAGGCAGGTAACGGACATCTGAGGAGGGTGAGGACAGGGACACTGCCACTGCAGGGGGAACTGAGACAGCCCAGAGAAAGCAGGCAATTACTGTAGGCAGTCCGCTGTGGGAGCCTGGGAGCCCCTTGAGGACAGGTCATTTGTGCAGAGCCTGGTAGAGAGCAGATCACTGTAGGTTTTGGCTAACAGAGCTATGCCTAAGTGAATGCATGACTGAGTGAGAACGTGAATGCAGGGAAGGATGCATACTTGGATGGATGCATGTGTGAGGAGAGAATGAATGGGGATCTGAATGGGATCAGAAACGTTTACTCTTATCTTTCTTTTTAAATTTGGAATCTGGCCACAGGCTACAACATGAATTAAATTTAAAGACATTGCACTAAGTGCAATAGGCTGGTCACAAGTTGACAAATACTTGTGGTTTACTTATGTACGTATCAAAGTGTATCATTCTCAGAGAGACCCTTCCCTAGAGCCTCCAGAAGGCACACAGCCCTGCCAACACATTGCAGACTTCTGACTTCTACAACTGCAAGATAATAAATGTGACTTGTGTTGAGCCACTAAACATGTGCTGCTAGGAACCTAACCCGGGGAGTCAGGAACGTTTTAAAAGGACAGACATAATTACAGGTCCAGGCACAACTGCAAGTTCATAACTTGTGGCTTTGGTCAAGATGGTGGAATAGGTAAATGTGGTACATGCATCTTCCCATGACCACATCAAAATTACAACTAATCTACAGAATAGTCATCATTAAGAACCACCTGACTTGTAGCTGAGCAGAAATTCTTTGTACAGCAGAAGTCACATCTATCCTTATAGGAAGGACAGAGATGCAGAATGGACTGGTCACATACCCATGTGTGGTAGTTAAAAATATTAGGAAAGATGTCAGTTGTGGAGGTTCCCCCTGGGAAGCCAGACCACACCAGGCCAGGTACCCTAGAAATATGTACATTAAAAGAAATCAACAGTAGAGTAGCTAAAGCTGAGGATCGGATAAGCAATTTGAAAGATAAGGAAGCAGAAAACACCCTTTCAGGGCAGCAAAAATAAAAATAATAAAAAAAAAATGAAGATAGTTTAAGGAGCCTCTGGAACTACTGCAGACTTACCAATATTCACATCACAAGAGTACCAGAACAGAAGGGAGAGAGCAAGAAAAAGAAAACCTATTTTAAAAAATAATGACAGAAGACTTTCCTAACTTGGTGAAGGAAATAGACATACAATTTTAGGAAGCATAGAGGGGCCCCAACAAGGTGAACCTGAAAGGTCCACACTATGATATATCAAAATGAAAATGCCAGAACTTAAAGACAAAGAGTGAATCTTAAAAGCAGTAAAGGAAAAGCAGTTAGTTCCTTACAAGGGAGCTCTCATAAGACTCTCTCAGCTGAGTTTCAACAGAAACTTTGTAGGCCAGAAGGGATTGGTATGAAATACTCAAAGTGATTAAAATTAAAAAAGTGATGAAAAACAAGGACCTGCAACATGATTACCCAGTAAAGTTATCATTTAGAATCAATGGAGAAGTAAAGGGCTTCTTAGACAAGAAAAAACTAAAGGAGTTCATTCCCACCAAGCCAGTATAATAAAGAATATTAAACAATCTTCTTAAAGAAGAAGAAGGAAAAAAGATTGAAAAATGAATGACAATAAATACATATGTATAACAATTACTTTAAATGCCAATAAATACTCTAATCAAAAGACAGTGGCTGAATGGATAAAAAAACAAGACCCATATATATCCTGCCTACAGGAGACTCACTTCAGATCAAGACACAAAGCACGAAAGTGAAGAAAAGGAAAAAGATATTCCATGAAAATGGAAACAAACAAACAAAAAAAGAAGTACAAATGGATAGTTACAGAATAGTCACAGGGATGTAAATCATAGCACAGGGAGTATGTAATATTGTAATAACTGTGTCCGGTGTCAGATGGATGCTAGATTTATTGAGGTGATCACTTCATAAATTATTTGGATGTCTAGGCACTGGATTGTGTGCCTGAACTCATATAATACTGTGTGTGGGCTATAATCCAAAAATAAAACATTATTTCAAAAATAAAGTGCACAAGTGCTGGGGAGAGAGTAAGGCGAAAAAGAAGGAACAGCCCTGGCTCATGAATCGGTGGATAAGGTGCCGGCCAGAGAACCCAAAGGTCGCTGGTTCGATTCCCAGCCAGGCAACATAATTAGGTTGCAAGCCAGGTCTCCAGCCAGGTTCATAGCGGGAGGAGGTGAAAGGCAACCATACACTGATGTTTCTCTCCCTTTCTTCCTCTCTCCCTTCCAGTCTCTCTGGAAAATAATAAATAAAATCTTAAAAAAAAAAAAAAGAAGAAGAAGAAGAAGGAAGAAGTGCTGTTTCACAACTGAGTGGTGAATAAAAACGGGAAAAGGGGGAAGGAGGGAAATTTAGGGTTCTGAAAGCAAAAGAAAACCCCAAAATTTGAAGACTCTGAACCATTCTCCCACTATCAAATCTAACCAATAAACTCCATCAACATACATAGACTATGCTATATCGACAGAGGCCCATTAATCTAGAAATAGTGTAAAACAGCCCAGTATTAGAAACATGACCAAAATCAT
>PVIW01013981.1:0-25200 GCA_004026585.1 Noctilio leporinus | reverse complement strand
CTCTCACTTTCTTCCTACCTTCCTGCCCTCCTCTTTGAAAATAATGAAAGGAATCTTTTAAAAATGTTTACCTTAAAAAAAAGAAAAGAGAAGAGAAGTAGGCAAAGAAACTAAGATAATCCACAGGAGAGCAGATTTTGATGATGAACAAGCATTAAATATATGTACATTCTGAAGTAATCATGGCAATGTAAATTAAGGTAACAATGAACCATCACTTTATAGCTAGCAGGTATGCAAATATTGAGACTGGGAACACCCTCTGTTGGCTTGGATGTGGAAATCTGATTTATTATGTCAATTTGGGGAAGTGATCTGGCAACATCTATTAAAATTCAGATACTATAATTAAGAGCAATCTCATTTCTTTAAATTAATCCCATAGGAATAAAAGCACCACTACATGAGAACATGTATGCAAGAAGATTTATTGCTTATAGAGAAGAAAGGTAAATAACCTATCAGTAAGGAATAGCTGAGTAAATCATGGCACATTTTTTACTATGACAGATTGTTATGCAACCACTGCAGGGTGCATCAGGGCTATGACTGTGGACCAGGAGTATTTTTTCATGAGTTACTACTAAGAAAAGTAAGATAAAGAAAAGTGTGTAAGACCTGAGCCAATTAATGTAAAACGTTGACCAAAAAAGCCACTAATGTGCATGATGTGTATATGAGCATGTAGAAAAATACAGAAGGAAACACAACACAACTGATTTATTATCCCAGGTAACCCACAGAAGGGCTGAGCTGAGGGATGTGAGTTAGGATTGGAGAGGGGAGAGGGGCTAAGCAAAATAATGACTGCTCTAAAAATATGTATGAAACAATTATATTTATGTATGCATGTGAACTCATGAGTATGTATATATAAAAATAAATATATTACAAAGTATAGTAAAATAAAAAGGTAAACAAGTGTGCTTGGGAGAGAGAGAGATGGTTTTCAAACTGGCTGAACAACCACAGGGGTGATGAACAGATTGGCGCCAACTTGGTGGGAAGAGCCAGAACTCAGCTCTTGCCCTAGTTCTTGCACCATTTTGGTCATGGCACTGGCAAGATATGTAAAGATATATCTGTGTTGCAGATAAAGAAAGATGAGGTAACTATGAATTTTGAAGGCAGAAATAAGATTTCAAACAAGCCAGATTTACCTTGAGGTTATAAAATAATCAACATAAATATGCCATCCTGCATCTAGATGTGAACATATGCATTTGCTTAAACTATTTGTGTGGGAATTAGCACTTTCTTGTCTATGAGGTCCATGAAGTCTTTGATCCTATCTTATTTATCTTTTTTTAAAAAGATTTTATTTATTATTTGTAGAGAGAGGGGAAAGGAGAGAGGCAGAGAGGGAGAGAGACATCAATGTATGTTGCCTTTCACCTGTCTCCAGCTATGAACCTGGCTAGAGACCTGGCTTGCAACCTGGTTATGTGCCCTGACTGGGAAATAGAACCAACGACCTTTGGGTTCGTAGGCTGGCACCTTATTCCCTGTACCACCAGCCAGGGCTCTGTCTTATTTATCTTTAACCCTTTACCACCAACTACCCAGAATAATGACTGGAATTCAGAGCATAGTGTGAATTGCTTGGATTCTTGTGGCCCAACCCAGGCTTGGAGGTTTTCCAGGGAGATGGGGAGGAGTGGCATTTTTGTGAAAAGGCCCAGAGGGCCACTATCATTCTTCTTCTTGGCCCAGAGTTGCCCAATTCCTCACTCCCTCCCATTACCCACCAGGCTGCTTGTCCTATCCATCCTCTGAGGAGGGCCAGGGGCTGATGAGAACCTCCTGGAGCTGTCAATCTTTCCTGAATACATCACTTCTCTGGGAGGCAATACTACCCCCACACACTTAAGAGCCTTTTTGTGGCCCCTGTGTGGTACCTGAGACTGCCCCACACCAGGAAGCTAGTGACTCACTTCTCTTTTCTTTTTTTTTTTAAAGATTTTATTTCATTATTTTTAGAAAGAGGGGAAGGGAGAGAGACATCAATGTATGGTTGCTTTTCACCTGCCTCCAGCCACAGACCTGACTGGAGACCTGGTTTGCAACCTGGTTATGTGCCCTGGCTGGGGAATCGAACCTGCAACCTTTGGGTTCGCAGGCCGGCGCCTTAACCACTGTGCTACCAGCCAGGGCCTGTGACTCACTTCTTGATGGGTTTCCCACCTGTGCTTGCTGGACTGCCTGGTGCTGTTCTCTCACATTCCCTCCTGACAGGAGACAGGCCTGGGGGGCCCAGCCATGCCCTCTCCTCTCAGGCCACAGGAAAATATCCATTACCTTGTCTCCCTGCTCTTTCAGAACTGGAAAGTCACATGCACACGGGAAGAACTCCAGGTTTGGGGTGGCTGGTTTGACTTGAGGGGACCTCCTCCCTGTACTTCCATCCAGGGGGAGAGTTGTTAGAGTAAAGACAGCTTCTGTAAATAATTGACACAGGCCAGAGAGAGCTCTGGGGTCCAGTGGTGGATGAATGAATCTGTCTGATGAACTGGCACAAAGAGGAACAAAAAAGAGGATAAAAGCAGGATTTATAGCCCAGGGGACAGGCAGCTTCCTTTCCAGAACAGGGTGTCCTTGAGCAAGCCACTTCCCTTTTTGGAGCTTCAGTAAATTTTTTACTCTTAAAGTTTAAGACCCTGATTAGCAAGTTTATACAGCTTGAGAATTAAAAAAAAACAACTTCTAGTTGTATAGAGGTGTTTTGTGTGTGTGTAGGGGGGGTTGTTTAGTTGATTTTCAAAGCTGCTGTACACAACCATTTTGTTTAGTCATTATTTGGTGGTTTGGGAAGTGCTTGAGTGGGTTGTTCCAGCTCGTCACCTCAAGTGGGGTTGCAGAAGTGAGAGATCGGCTGGGGTTGTATCACCAGCAGGCTTGACTGCACTGGTTTTTCACACTGACTTATTCACAAAGCTGGCAGTTGGTGCCAGTGCTTTTGGAACCTCAGCCAGACCCATCAGCCAGAGCATCTGAACAAGGCCTCCCCATGACACCTCACAGCATGGCAGTCTAGGCAGGGAGGCCTACAACTCCAAAAGTGAGCATCCCAGCAGCCTGGAAAGGTTTCCACTTAAAACCCAAAAGCTGCCCTAGCACAGTGGATAAGGTGCCACCTGCGAACCCTAAGGTTGCTGGTTCAATTCCCTAGCCTGGGCACAATAACCAGGTTGCAAGCCAGGTCTCCAGCCATGTCCATAGCAGGAGGCAGGTGAAGGGCAACCATACATTGATGTTTCTCTCCCTTTCTTCCTTCCTTACTGCCTTTCTCTCTAAAAAGTAATGAATAAAAAAATCTTAAAAAAAAAGAATAAAAAGAAAAAGAAAAAAAGCCCTGGCTGGTGGCACAATATACAAGGCACCAGCCTTGAACCCAAAGGTTGCTGGTTCGATTCCCAGCCAAGCCACAATAACCAGGTTGTAAGCCAGGTCTCCAGCCAGGTCTGTAGCTGGAGGCAGGTGAAAGGCAACAATGCATTGGGGTCTCTCTCCCTCTCTGCTTCTCTCTCTTCCCTCTCTCTTAAAATAATAAATGAAATCTTTAAAAAAAAAACAAAACCCAAAAGCTTAACTTGACAAGATGGGAAACAATTAAAGACTTTTAAAAGCATTATGTTTGGCATTACTAATATGAGAAATCTCGGGGTATAAACAAAATAAGAGCCCTGTACCATGTGGATATTCCTAATGTTATACTAGTTGTTTTATCATCAAACTCCAACCTTTTATTCCAGTCTGATATTTTCTACTTCTGGCTGTCTATCTAGCAGTGGTTGGTGGTAGAAATAGCTGTCACTGTCTCAGCCTTGCTCTAGTCAGTCTTGGGAGAGAACTTACTCTCAGCCAATAGAACACTTATCTCTTTGTCCTCTTGTGACTTAGGGTTTGGGGGTATTTATAGGATGATCATGCTAGTGATACTGAGAGGCTATTGGCTTGGAGCTTGTATCTCCCTTGTTTTCATATGACTATATCTGCCGCTTGGCTGGGCTGCCTTTGGCCAGGGGGCCAGTGAAATGGTGGTCCATAGCTTGGACATACATTGTGTAGCTCCTTGTCAGAAACTTTTATTTCAGGAGGGTTGCTATCCTAGAGTCAGCACTTACAGGGCATCCACATGTTGGAATGTGGGGACTGCTTCCTGGGGTCAGTCGGGAAGGCACTGTTGCCTGACCTCCTGGAGCACACTCCTATTCCCTCCTGCTTTACTCTTTCTCATTTTTCAGGTAGTTCTGTTAGTGTAAAGTGAAGAATCCTTTCAAAATCTTCTCCTGAGCCTGTTACTTGTCCCTTGGCCATGTCCAGCTGCTTAGCCTCTCCTGCATAGCAAAGGTATGTCCTCAGGTTTTTGCCATGTTAGCCAGATATATGAGTGCATCTTGAGTCATGTTACTATTTTCTACCTTTTCTTATGATAATCTTCTGGTCCCCGCTGACTGTGCCAGTGACATGTGTCTCCTGCAGTCGCTGTCTACAGTTGCTGTCTGGGGCTGTTTAGGCCTGGTAGCCATGGCTTTTCAAGGAAAGGTGAGTGGGAGTGGGCTTCTGGACCTCAGCTTCTTTTCTCATGGTGACACTAAGGGGTGCTACTCATGAGAGCAGTCCCTCCAAGGTGTGAGATGATGAGGCCATTAGGCAGCAATGGGGTCACTTAATTCAATTTCTGGGCCTTACTCTCTTCATCTATTAATAGGGAAACTGGATGAGATGACCTGCTAGGTTATGCCTTAATGGCTCTATAAAATGACCTTACCAGGATGAAACCTGCCTAGGTTGGATTAGCCAAAAGGCCAATGGACCTGCCAGCTTCTTACTGTACCCAATCTTTTGCCCATCCTATAGACACAGCCTTCTCAGATATAAACCTGGGTTGTTTCAGGAATCTGGAGGTCCAAAGCACACACCAAGACCCAGTCATTCTGGCTTGAAATATATCATGCAGAGTCTGAAACCCTGGAGCACACCCCCAGCCTTCCTTGCCCTCAGTAAACATGGCATTCTCCTAATGGGCTCTGTTGACAGAGGCCTCCTCCAAGAACCTGAAAAGGCAATAGATATCCACAAGGGCTGCTGGAAGAGCAGAAGGACACAGGAGACCTTGACTGGTAATCACAGCTCACAACAATATGCAGAGGAATATGGAACACCTGTTGGAGATGATTTGGTGGGACAGGGCAGATGTAGGAAGGGGCAAAAACAACAACTTAGAGACATCTATGTTGATGTGACAGCATTGTCATTCACAGTCTGGGATGTCTGTGCACACTGGGTTACACTAGGCATGCCAGGGCCCTGTGAGGTGGGGAGGATTGCTGTTGAAGAGCCTGATTGTGGTGCAAAGTGTCTGCAATGCTGATTGAGAGTGAGCTCCATCAGTGTTGTAAATTAGGAGCTAAAGCGAAAGCTCTAGCTTCATTTGACTCGGAATGAAGAGAGGAAAAAGACAAGTAGAGAAAATGCTCCTTCCTCCTCTGAAAAAGAAATGGAGAGATCAGGGAGGGAGGCCCAGGTTATTGGAAAATTGTGGGAATGGGAGTGACTGTTGAAGGACTGGAAAGATTTCCATTAGTGATATATTGAAGAATTTTCTTTTCTTTTCTCTTCTTCTTCTTCTCCTCCTCCTCCTCCTCCTCCTTCCTCTTCCTCTTCCTCTTCTTCTTTTTTTTTCTTCTTCTTGTGTATGTGTGTGATGAGAATGTTCAAGATCCATTCTAAGCTACTTTTAAATATGCACTACAGTATTACGAACCATTGTCACCATGTTGTACATTATACCCCAAAAACCTATTCATGCTATCACTGGTTATTTGTATCTTTTCATGCTATCCACCTATTCTAGATAGGATTTTACCAATAGCACTTTCTGTGATAATGGAAATGTCTTATAGCCTCATTATTCAATATGGTAGCTGCTGGCTACATGTGGTTTTGAGCATTTAAAAGATAACCGGTGCAACTGGGGAACTGAAGTTTTCAGTTTTACAGCTGTCCCATGACTCTAACATGGGATTAGAGTCACTGACTCTCTTGTCCACAGAGTTGTAAATCCACACATAAGGTTTTTAAATTATGTTTTTCATTATGCTGCTGCAGTTGTCCCCATTAGCCTCATTTCACCCAGCTCCCCCAAATTCCTCAGGTAATCCCCACACCATTGTTCAGGTTAATGGGTCATGTGTAGGTTCTTTGGCTGTTCCATTTCCTATTCTGTATTTTACATGCCATGGCTATTCTGAGAGCCATGAGATGAGGGCACTTCTTGATACCCTCATCTCTTCACCCATTCCTCCATATATCCCTCCCATCTGGCAACCACCAAAATGCTCTCTGTATCCATGATTCTGTCTCTGATCTTTTTGTTTGCTTAGTTCATTTTTAGATTCAATTGTTAATAATTATGTATTTCTTTTGCATTTAATTCTTCATAGTCTTGATCTCCTTCTTATTCGTAAATCCCTTTAACATGTCATATAATAATGGTTTGGTGATGATGAGCTCCTTTAATTTTTTTCTTGTCTGGAGTGCTCTTTATTGGTTATTTGATTCTAAATGATAGTTTAGTTGGGTAGAGCAATATTGACTGTAGGATTCTGCTTTAATGACTTTGAATATTTCCTGGCAATTGCTTTTAGCCTGCAAAGTTATTTTCTTGAGAAATCAGTTGACAGTCTTATGGGAACTCCCCTGTAGGTAACTAACTTCTTTTCTGTTGCTGCTTTTAAGATTCTCTCCTGAGGTCCTGGCTGGTGGCACAATGGATAAGGCGCCAGCCTGCTAACGCAAAGGTCACTGGTTCGATTTCCAGCCAGGGCACATAACCAGGTTGCAAGCCAAGTCTCCAGCCAGGTCCGTAGTTGGAGGCAAGTGAAAGGCAACCAGACGTTGATGTTTCTCTCCCTCTCTACCTATCTCCCTTCCCCTCTGTAAAAATAATAAATAAAATCTTTTAAAAAATAAAGATTCACTCTTCATCTTTAACCCTTGACATCTTAAGATATGTCTTGGTATGGTCCTCTTTTAGTCTAACATGTTTAGGACTCTCTGTGCTTCCTGGACTTGCATGCCTATTCTCTTTACCAAATTAGGGAAGTTTTCTTTCATTCATTTTTCAAATAGTTTCCAATTTCTTGCTCTTTCTAATCTCTTTCTGGCAACCCTATGATGTGAATGTTGGAATATTTGAAATGTTTCTCACAGGTTGCTTATACCATCCTATTTTTTTAATTCTTTTTTCTTATTCTGATTGGTTGCTTTTTCTTTTCCAAATTATTGATCCGATCCCCAGCTTCATCTATTCTACTGTTATTTCACTGTAATTTGATTTTTATTTCAATTAGTGTAACCTCCATTTCTGACTGGACCTTTTTAATGCTGTTGAGGTCCTCACTAATTTATAACCAGTGTTTTGAACTCTGTATGTGATAGACTGCTTATTTCCCTTTTGCTTAGTTCTTTTTCTGGAGTTTGACCTGTCCTTTCATTTTGGCCATGTTTCTTTGTCTCCTTATTTTGGTAGCATCCCTGTGTTTGTTTTTATGTATTAGGTAGAAGTACCATAACACCATGTCTTGTTGGCATGGCCTAATATAGTAGGTGTCCTTTAGGGTCCAGTGGCACATCCTGCCCTATCACCCAAGCTGGGTACTCAAGGTGCACCCTTTGTGTAGGTTGAGTATACCCTCCTCTTATAATTGAGACTTGATTGCTGTCAGGAGGTCAGTGGGAGGGATTTACCCAGGCCATTCAGCTGCAAGGACTGGCTATGACCACTGACAACCAACCTCTGCCATCTGTGGAAAATCAGCTGTTTGGGTACAGATCGGTGATGCTCTGATGTGGTCTGTAGCTGTCCACTAGGTGTGCATGCTCTGGAGTTTTCTAGATAGTGCAGGCCAGGGTCAACTCCCACTAGAGTTTTCCCTGTGGCCACTGTGCCTGAGGTATAAAACAATGTGAGGTGGCTGCTACTTATGCTGGACTTGGAGATTCTCAGGTGAAGCCAAGCTATGAATCTAGGCTGGCTGCTGCTAGTGCCAGGCCTCAGGTCACTTAGAAAGAGGTATGTGGGCTGTGAGGTCACTGAGGCTGGCTGTTGCTTATTTGAGAAGATTTAGGAAGCTAAATCTTTTCAACAATTCATATGAAAAAGCAGCTTGGGTAGGCCCATAAGTTGGGTGGGACTGAGTCTCTGGAGATATTAAGGGTGGGGCAAATAGGTTAGCCATTAGCCATATTGATGGAGCCTCAGAAATGGCACCAGCCAACCTGCTCTTATTTCTCTGTGGGAGTCAGGTTCATTAAAGGGACAATGAACTCTGCTTGCCTTTTTGTCTTGGAGAAAGCTGTCCCTCAGCTCTTGCCTGGATACCAGCTACTTCAGTTTCTCCTTGTATGCCACTGGTGCCTTTCAAACTGCTATCCTGATGGTAGAGCTCAGTGGTAATGAGTCTAAATAAGTCCAGGTCTGGGTTCTTGAAGAGGAACTGATTGGGACTCCAGAGGTGTCCTCTACTGACTCGGTCCCCACTGGTTTTTGCTTCCAGAAGTTATGGGTATTTATTTCCCTGGCACCCTAGGTGTGGGGGGCTGGTATTAGACTGGGACTCCTGGCTCCAGAGATATTTCTCTTGAATTTTTATCCACCCCACATGTATGTGGGACCAACCCATTCCACATCTATACCTCTCCTACCAGTCTGGATATATATGGTTGTTTAATTCCATAGTTGTCTGACTTCCAGTCAACTAAGTTTCTGAGAGTTCTGAGTGATAGTTGTTCTATATTTTAGTTGTAATTTTGATATGGTTGTGCAATGAGGTGAGCTGTGTTTACCTATGCCATCATCTTGACTAGAAGTTTTTCCATACATAACTTTTGACTCTATGGTTGGCCCTTCACATCTGTGGATCGGTCAACTGTGGATCAAAAACAGTATTTTAGTCCACAGTTGGAAATCCATAGTTTGGAGTAAAAAATGTTTTCCTCCTATAGTTGGTTGAGTCCACAGGAGTAAAGAATTCAAAAATAAAGAGCCAACTGTATTTTTTGTTAAAAAATTACATATTAAGTAGAACTGTATAGTTCAAAGATGTATTGTTCAAGGGCCAACTGTATTTAATTTTAATTAACTTAATTTAACTATTCACATGTGGCTAGTGGCTACCATATTGGGATAGCTTGGAACTAAATGAATTTGTTTTAAACATATAAAACAATATCTATTTTTATTGAAAACAAGTATTCAAATATAAACTCATATATGGGGAACAAAAAGGGGATGGATGTAATACAACAACAATAAAATAAAATAAATTAATTAATTAATTAATTAATTTTTTAAATAAATATTTTTATAAGTAAAATAAGTTTTAAAACTCATATATGAGCCCTGGCTGGTAGCACAGTGGTTAAGGCGCCGGCCTGCGAACCCAAAGGTCGCAGGTTCGATTCCCCAGCCAGGGCACATAACAAGGTTGCAAACCAGGTCTCCAGTCAGATCTGTGGCTGGAGTCAGGTGAAAGGCAACCATACATTAATGTCTTTCTTCCTCTCTGCCTCGCTCCCTTCCCCTCTTTCTAGAAATAATTAAATAAAATCTTAAAAAAAAAAAACTCATATATGAATGTTCATAGCAGTATTTTTATAAAACCAACAGGTGAAAACTACCCAAGGCCTGTTAACAGCTGAATGAATGATATTTAGTTTATCCACCCAATAGAATAGTATTTAACCATAAAAAAATTAAGTACTGACATGGATGAACTTTGAAAATATTATTCTAAGTGAAAGAGCCCAGACAAGAAGGCCATATTATATACTATCATTTACAGAAAATGTTTAGAATAGACACACTTATAGAGATATAAAGCAGATTAGTGGTTGCCAGGGTCTGGGGGTTCTGGGAGAAAATGGGGAACAACTGCTTAATGTGTATGATATTTCCTTAGGGGGTGACGAGCATGTCTTGGAACTAGAGGTCATGGCTGCACAACATTGTGAATCTATAGGGTGTGTGCGGTAACATTTTAGTAAAATAAACAACATGCCATAAAAGTGTTATATTTTTAAATAAATCTATTCTTATATGTAAATATGTAAACATAGTCATTATTGTTTTGATTGTTCAAAAGAGTCTCTATTTGCTGCAATAAGAGACTCGATTTGACTTCAGAATCTTGAGCATGCTTCAACTCTTCTTTATCCATGGACCTCATAAAGTTTTCAATCTTGGCTTTAACAGCATCTTTATTGGAATGAGGTTGTTTATTAACTTCTCTCTCATAAATGCTACATACATAATAGTCTAAAGAATTTGCATCTGGTGAACTAGGTGGCCAGATTTCCTTTAACCAGAATTCAGGAACATTGACACTGAGATAATCTTGCACCTTTTTAGTGTTATGTGCTGGTGCACCATCTTGTTGGCAGATAAAATGACATCCATTTGCAACTTGCTTCATCCATGGTACAACTATTTCTCTTGAAACATCAAGATAAACATCAGCAGTCACCTTCAAGCCTTATGGGGAAAAAAATGTGGGGTCATGATATCTCCTTCATTGCTGACAACACCTAACACCATCATTGTAGCAGGAAATTTCATTTTCATGACAATTGGGACTTCATTAAGATTCTCACAGAGCTACCTGTTGTTTCCTCTGTTGATGATTTGGTCCTGATGAGGATTCTTTTCATCTGAGAAGAAGATCAGAGGGTTTTTTCCTTTGGGATTTTTCCATTTTGTTAGCAGTTTCCCTGCCTTTTCAAAATGCCTTTTCTTTGTCTGCTGTGTCACAAACTGGCCTCTTCTAAGAACATATGATCTGTATCTGCTACCTTCAACAATAATCTTGTGAACCATTGTACCTAACATCCACAGTTCTCTTGCTATGGAGCGCATTGACTTTCCTGGATCTTCATTGATGATCTCCTGGATTCTGTGTACAGTATCTGTACTTGTGTGATCCTTGCATACCTTATGCATTTTCCTTGTTGGTGTGATGACATTGGTATCAGCATCATATACCTTCTTCATGTTGTAAGCTGTACACAAAGGGGCATTATTGAAGTCCACAATTTCCTTAGTAGTTCTTCCTACACGCAGTCCAGAACATCATATTCCTTGGACATGATGGTAGCTCTCAGAATTTAATACTTTATATCTGAAACAATGATGTTAAATCATAACCTTAGAAACATAGTTTTTCAAAATTAATAAGAAGCACATGAAATAAGGAGATGAAAAGTTACTGCCACTTAATTGTGCTCACCCTGTACTAAATGTCACTAACGATACATTTTATCTTCTGTTTATTTTACCGCAATAAAGCAAAACAAAATGAAAATGAACAAAAACCAATAATATCTCTCTCTCTCTTTTTGTTCTTTTGTATTTCAGATATTTGTTTATTTCTTCAAATTGGTTTATCAGGAGTGACTGGAAAAATATATAATTGAGTCCCATCATCACCACAGAAATGGCTTTAAGAGAAAACAAGTCAGATGAATATTATTGCTCCCCATTTCAACCAGTAAATAGTTGCCATTGATAAATAGACAGCCAACAACAGCCTGTCAAGAATGGTCAAGATACGTTACATAATACAACATGCCTGCTCAAGACAGGAGAGGAAGACTATGAAATAATTTATGTGTACTTCTTGATTTCATCATAAAAGACAAGCACAAAAGCACCACCTATGCCTCTGAGAACATTGGACCATGCACCCTTGAAAAAGGCTTTGTCTCCTTCATCAGGAGCAATCTTCCTCCAGCAATCCAATGTACCAGGGCACATGATATCAGTTCCTTTGCACCCTGACTGCATCATTATTGGATGATGAACCGTGTCAAATAGATAGGAAGTTAGCCCAGCCACCGCTGTGATGGACTGTGTGACCATCCAGCTGATGAAGATGTGAGTATTCTTGGGATTCTTGGAACACTTGTAGTGTCATAGATACTGAAGTAGGCAGCTCGGTAGATGATGATACCCTGCACAGACACATTAAAGCCCCAGTATAGGCCCTTGATCCCATATCAGATTTGTAGATCTTAACCAGCCAGTCACCCAGGCCTTTGGATTCCCTTTCAGCTCCAGCTTTGTCCACACCAACTGCTAGACGGGTATGGGCAAAATCAAGAGGATACACAAAGCACAAAGAGGTGGCCCCAGTGGCATCACCTGATGCCAAATTTCCTGCAAAGTAGTGCCCAAACTGGGTTCTCTTGTCCACACCACTCAGGAAGATCTGCTTGTATTTATCTTTGAAGGCAAAATTGAGAGCCTGGGTAGGAAAATATCTGATGACATTGGCCAGGTTACCACGCCAGAAGGATAGGACTCCCTGCTCCTTAGTGATATGAATCACACAGTCTATAATGCCCCTGTGTTGCTTCTCTGTGGTGACTTGCTTGCTAGCATGCTAGACCTGCAGCAGCAGCTTGACCCACTGGATGCGCACTATAGCTGTCTTGGAGGTGGCTGCGGCCACTCCACTAGCCAGGAAGTCCTTGATAAAGGACACAGCAGCATGTGTCACATTGAAAGGAAAGAGAGAACAGAACGCAGAATTAGATTCTTCACCAGCTGTGACTCGAGGGCTCTCCTCTTTTTATTCTTTTGGTAAAGGGAGTAAAAGCCTCTGGCCTCAGTGGAATCCCCAGCCCAGGCTAATTCAGCCTGTTGACACTTCTCCTCACCCTAAGCTGAGGATACCACCAGGGGTGTCCTTGGACCTGTTTTCTCTAGAAGGGTTAGTAAGTGCTTGATGAGAGCCACACAATGAGGGGGTGGGGGGAAGTCACCAGGTAAAGCCCTCCTAACCCTCATAAAGGCACTGGGAAGCAGCATGGACAGGAGGCTAGTGGGTTGGCTCCCCTGAGGGCTCAAGACACAGCAGCATCTCCCCTGGGAGTTTGAGGTGTGATAATTAACAGCTCGTTGGGCCAAACCCCAGGCCAAGGCAAAGTGTGTGCCTATTAATCAGGCAGGAGTGCTCTTTGCTCAGACATGGATTTGCATGCAGCAGGCCCCAGGGTTCATCGCAGATGCTATGTGGAGCTCCTAACCTTTCTGGACAGTCTTCTGGGAGCCCTGCCTCCCTTCCAACACAGCCAGCCAAAAGGACATGACACATAATTTAGCTGGGGGTGCCACTCAAGAAGTGGTTGGCCCTAAGAAATGACTCAGGAATGAAGATTATACTTCTAACTCCCAAATCAGTATTCATTGTCCAGGTGACATTTGGGACCACCACGGAAGAGAACCTGCCCCACCTGCCAAATAAAATAAATGATGAAGTCCTCTGGGCAAAAGAGAAAAATGACCCCCAGACCAGAATATAGGAGGAAGGGGAAGTACAATCTCTGGAGGAAGCACAGAATTCAGAAGCAGAGTCCCAGGTTTTATCCTCTGACACCACCCAGCATTGTGTCCCCAGGCTGTCATTCAGCCTTTAAATTTTTAAATCTGTCAAATGAAGCTTGTAAACCTGTTCTGCTACATTCCCAAGGCACAGGCTTTGAAGTTAGATAGACCTGAGTTCAAATTTCAGCTCTGCCAACTACTAGCTGTTTGACCTAGCCTCAGCTGTTTGGTCTCCCTACGCCTGTTTTCTCATTTATAAAATGGGTAGAAGAAAGTCTACTTGACAGGTTTGTCATGGGAATCAAGTGACATATTGGCATGTGAAATCATTAGCACTATGCCTGGCTCTTCATAGAAAGTGTTTAATAATTTACAGCTATTATTATAATTATGTATACTGTCAACCACAGGTCTAGGTAAGAAGTAGTTTCAAAGTATGCCGCCTATTCTGCTAGGGTGAAGTGGTCATGGGAACAGTGCAGGGATAGGTGGAAGATACGAATAAGTTTTGCCACTGTCTAGTGGGGCAGTTTCACTGCGTTTTATCCTGTATTCCATCTTGAGTTCATAAAACAGGTCCAGGCTGCTCAAGAAATGGGCCCCAGCAACCCGGAAAAGTCTTGCTCTGGGCCCTGATTGTTATAGATTGAATGTATGTGTCCTCCAGAATTTATAAGTAGAAACTTACTCCCCAAGGTGATGGTCTTTGGAGGTGGGGTTTGGGAGAAATGATTAGGTCATGAGGGTGGAGCCCTCATGAATGGGTGCAGTGCCCTTATAATAGAGACCCCACAGAGTTCCCCAGATTTCTTCCACCATTTGAGACCACAGAGAGAATACTGTGGTCTATGAGCCAAGAAGTGGGCCTTCACCAGACACCAAATCTGCAGGTATCTAATCTTGGACATCCCAGCCTCCAGAACCATGAGAAGTAAATGTTTATTGTTTAAGCCCCACCATCTATGATATTTTATAATTGCAGCTTGAATGGACCAGGATAGCCTGGGAAATTGCTTTGCTAATTGTCCAGAAATTGTATCCACACCTCTGCGGCTGACGTCCTCCCTAGCTCTCTGTCTCCCTGAGCCTCACACCTCTGCTGTCCACAGCTTGCTCAGAGGATGCACATTAGATACCCTTCTCTGAATCCACCCCTGGCTCAGTCCCTGGGACTTGCCCCATGGCTTCAGCGGCTCAGTTGCTGGTGGAAACAACTTCTTTCCCACATCTCATCCCGCAGGGCTCAAGCCAGCCTCTAGATGCACAACCTAGACCTCAGTCTCACCATCTATGAAAGAAAGATGTTGAGACAGATGCTCTTGAAGGGTCCCCCCAGTTTTGACATTCCTTGATTCTAAATATTGTTAGTGGTGTATTCAGAGTTTTTTTGTTGTTGTTGTTTTTCTTTTGCTGAATATAACCTGTGACACCAGCCAGAAGACAGGTAGCTCTGAAGGGGTAAGTCATGCAGGAGAACTGAAACCATAAATTAATTAACTCTTCTCCAAGTGTCTCCAGTTATCTCGCTTTCATTAACCTCTGAGTCTGTTCATTGCAAGAAACCTGAGTACTGAACTGAGGCAGGATGATTCCTGACAAAGGCACCAGTCATCTTCTTGAGTGTGTGTCTTAGGGGGTGGGGTTTAGTACTTGGGGTGAGGAGAACAGGGTGAAAATGAGGAGCAGAGGCCAGGCTGGGGGTTGTTAGGGCAGGAGCTCTCTGAAGCTGCCTCCTGGGAATGTAAAGGGGACACTGAGTCCTCCTGTAGAGGCATCTTCCTGCCACCCCACCCCAGGTGTCAGGGTTCCTTAGGTGATTCCATAGCATCAAAAACTCTAGCCCCATTGTTCATTTGGCAGCCACTAACCACAAGTGGTTATTTACATTTAAATGATTAAAATTTAATATAAGTTTAGTGCCTCAGTAAAGCTAAAATATTTCAGGTGCTCAGTAGCCGCAGGTGGCTACTGGCTACCATATTGGACAGCATCATAGAGAACACTTCCATCTTCATACTTGAACATAGAGGGCACTGTGAAGGACAACATAGAAAATGACACCAAAATCTCCCTGCCATCCCAAAGACAAGAGATGGAGGTAATAGGATATCCTGAGGTGGCATATCAGTGCACTCTGAAGATGCCCTAACATGTCCTGCAACACCCCGTACCTCCATTGGGCTCTGGTGGGCAGAGGGGTCAGGATGTGTTATTGGAGGAGAGCTGTCTCTAATGTGACTTCAGAAGCTTAGGATGATCCCTGAAATACCAGGCATCCTCCTTTCTTCTGGAGTTCTCTCTAAAGATTCAAGTAGGAGCTGGTCAAGGGAAGATAAGTCACATTCCGTGAGCATTTTCTGCATGCCAGGGTTATGCTAGATGTTTTACACACACTGTTCATGAAATCTTTACAATCAAGCTGTGAAGTGAGGCATCTGTCACCCTCCTTTACAACTCTTTGTCAAGTTCCTAGAACAGTGCCTGGAACAATGTAAATGTCACACAAGTGGTTTTGAAGAACAAATTCACCTCAGATTTAGTATTCTGAGAGAGCTGATGGGAAGGAAGGCAGAGGATATGATCTAGCCTCCTGTCGGCACTGCAGGCCTCCTTCTGCTACACCCATTGACTGAGAAGCCTACACAAAGGACATTGTCTTTTGGTCATCCTGTTCCATTCTCCCTCCCTAATAACCTCCTTACTTCCTTTTTCCTCATTGCAGGAAGTCTTGGAGAGCTATAAACTATGATGCCCTACCCTGCCCTGACCAAGAGGTGGACATCATGCCAAGGGGACGTCTCTCCCAGGACTTTAATTCCAAGCACAAAGACACAATGATGGGATGCCCCCTTGGTGCTCTCTCACTCCAGCATCCAGTGCCTGGAAGAGAAAGTCAGTCAGGTTCTACTGCCTGGATCCCTAGAGCTATCCTGTAATCTGCTCCATTTCCATCCTGGTTCTCTAGCGACCTGCCAGTTTTGGTGAGCTACCCGATAACCCTTCATTCAGCTCTCTTTTTAATAAAACTGGACAGAATTGTTTTCTGTGGCTTGTAATCAAAGAAGCCAACTGATAATTCTTCAAAGGGACACAAAGTCGCAGCCCTAAAAAAATTAACTGGGAGAAAGAAAGTGATGAAAGAAATTAGGGTGGAAAAGGCACTCAGGCCTCAGTAACCAGGTTTCTATGTTTCTATCCCTTGACCCCAGAAGATTTTTCAATGGGGAGACAGGGGGAATTTGAAGAATGATGTGACAGATTGACTAATTGGCCCTAATTCTTCACCTTTCCTAGATCGCACCTTTTGTCATGTGATTTTCCTCCCCTAGAGGTGAAGTTAATTATTTCTCTAAGTCTGGAATTTGGATTTGGTCACGTGGCTTGCTTTTTCAGAAAGACACTGGTAAGCATGATGTAGGCAGAGGCTTGAAATATGCTTGTATTTTTGGGCTTGCCCCCTTGTTCTTCAGCAGCTGCAATGAGAAGGAGGTACCCAAGCTCTGTGGAGCAGATCTAGACCCAAATGCATCTTAAAGCCACCCTTATATCAACAAAACCCCAGCTAACCCACAGAAGCAAGGGGGAGAATAAGATTGTTGTTTTAAGCCATTGAGTTTAGGGGTAGTTTGTTAAAGAGTAGTATTATTGCAAATAGCTAATTGATAGAAACAGACTATAACTAAAGGAGCTAATGTGCTCTGATAAATATTATGAATAATATTTATGAATAATATTTATCGGATAAATATTATGAATAATATTACTAGCAATTATCCTCTGTGTTTTATTTATTTATGGGTCAAGTGCTGGGTAATTACTTTGCACATGCTAACTCATGTAATCATCACCAATGGCCTATGAGTTACTAGTATTATTCTAATTTTATAGGTACAGGCCTGGAAACTCAGACTAGGTGAGTATTTAACAACATTATACAGTAGTGGGTGGTAGTATTGAGAGCTAAATCTAAGCATGTCTATCTCTATATGATGTGCTTTTAATACATCCACCCTGCCTCCCACCCCTTCTCTAGCTCCATGGCTCTTTTTAGCTCTGATGTTGGGTATAGAAGACTCTACCCAGGACATCCCAAGAACGTTATATAGAATTTTAGGCCCAGGGATTATATTTGAAGAACCAATAGCAGATGTTTGGAACTGTGACCATTTTTCACTAAGAACTTGCAGCCAACTGTTTAACAGCAATAAAGGATCCTGAATATCATTTCCTACACTCTGTTTATATTCACAGTGAAAAGATACAACCCTTCAATTTTCTCTCTTCACTTCCCCCATAGCAGTCTATTGAAAAAGAGGTGCTGAGTTAGCTAGCTGGATAGGAGGACCCACCAAAGAGCAACTCAACAACAACCAAAACCCAAGTACAACCAGATAGCCCAGATAAACAGTATAAAGGGCATCCTAAGAGCATTAGGTTCAGGGGATCAAGGATGCTACACCACTGAATCCCACATGTCTCCTACCACAAAAGTTTACCCCATGAAGATAGGAAGTCAAAGCAGATCAATCTAAAAACTGAAACAAACAAGAAGAGTCACCTAAAATTGGGAGACAAAAGCAACACTCCATCTAAAGGAAAGGAGAAATCCCCAGAAATGGTGCTAAATGAAATTGAGATAAGCAAATAATCAGACATGGAATTCAAAATAATGATTATTAAAACGTTTACTGAGCTCAGTGAGCTCAAAGAAGACTACAAAGAACTCAAAGGGAACTGTGAAAAACTCCAAGGAAGCCAAAAGGAACTTTATGAGAACACAGTAGCATTAAAAAAGACATAGAAACCATTAACAAGAGCTAAGAGGAAATGAAGAATACAATTTCTGAACAAAAGAACACAGTAGAAAAACTCAAAAGCAAGCCACATGAAGCAGAGGATCAGGTCAGCAAGCTGGAGGACAACATTAAAAAAAAAATTCCCAGACAGTGCAACAAAATGGGAAAAGACTGAAAAAGGATGAAAATGGGAAAAGACTGAGAAAAGACTAAGAGAGCTGCAGGACAACATGAAACATAATAATATCTTTATTACAGGGATACCAGAAGGAGAAAAAAAGGAGCAAGAAATAGAACACCTCTTTAGAAAGGTAATGAAGAGATCTTTCCTAACTTGATGAGAGCGAAAAATCATACAAGTGTAGGGAGCACAGAGGGTCCCAATGAAGACGAATCCAAACAGGCCCACTCCAAGACACATCATAATTAAAATGGCAACTTTCAAAGACAAGGAGAGAATCCTAAAAGCAGCAAGAGAGAAACAGCTAATGACATACAAAGATGCTCCAATAAGGTTATCAGCTGATTTCTTAACAGAAACACAATGAACCAGAAGGGAATGGCAAAAAATATGCTAAGCAATGAAAAACAAAGGCCTACAACCAAGATTACTCTACCCTGCAAGACTCTCATTCAAAATGGAAGGTGAAATAAGGAGTTTCCCAGACAAAAAAAAAAAAAGCTAAAATAATACATCTCCATCAAACCAACATTCCAAGAGATGCTAAAGGGTCTGCTTGAAGAAGATGAAGAAATAGAGAGAGACCAAGAAGAACACAGGTACAAAGCAGGAAAATGACATGGAATAAGTACCTATCAATAATAACCTTAAATGTAAATGGATTAAATGCACCAATCAAAAGACATAGGGTAGCTGAATGGGTAACAAAATAGGAATCACATAAATGCTGTCTACAAGAGACCTGCCTCAGAACAAAAGATCTACACAGACTGAAAGTGAAGGGATGAAATATATATTTCAAGCAAATGGACATGAAAAGAAGCTGGAGTAGCAACACTTATATCAGACTAAATAGAATTCAAACAAAGGCCATAAAAATAGACAAAGAAGGACACTATGTGATACTTAAGGGTATAAATCCATCAAGAAGACATAACCCTTGTAAACGTATATGTACCCAACAGAGGAGCACCCAAATATATAAGGAAAATCTTGGAGGACTTCAAGGATATCAACAGCAACGCAACTCATGGTAGGGGATTTTATCACCCCACTGTCAACACTGGATACATCTTTCAAGTGAAAAAAGCACTAAGGATATCATGACATTAAACAACACTCCAGATCAAATGAACTTAATCAATATATACAGAACCTTTCATCCCCAAAAAGCAAAACACAGAGTTCTCAAATGCATATGGAACATGCTCAAAGATAGACCACATGGTAAGATACAAAATAAGCCCCAACAAATTCAAGAAAATTGAAATTATAGCAAGCGTCTTCTCCGATCACAATGGCTTGAAACTAGAAACCAGCCTCAAGGAAAAAACTAAAATGTATTCAAATTCATGGAGACTAAATAACATGCTATTAAATAAAAATGAGTTAACAATGAGATCAAGGAAGAAATTTAAAAGTTTTTTGAAACAAATGAAAATGAACACCCAAAAGCCAAAAACCTGTGAAGCACTATAAAGGCAGTCCTGAGAGGGAAGTTCATAGTAAGTAATACAGGCCTACTAAAAAGGATAGAAGAATCTCAAATAAACAACCTAACCATACAGCTACCAGAACTAGAGGAGCAAGAACAAACAAAGCCCAGGGTAAGTAAAAAGAAGGAAATCATCAAGATCAGAGCAGAATTAAATGACACAGAGACTAAAAGAACAATTCAAAGGATCAATAAATCCAGAATAAATAAAATTGGTGTACCTTTAACCAGGCTCATCAAGAAAAAAGAGGAAAGTACCCAAATAAACAACAAAGGAGAAAAGTAATAAAGGTATTCAAATTCATAAGAGCTTTAATAGGAAGACCTTACATACCCAGGCATACCCTTACATTCCCATGGACCACATGTAAAGGAGTGGGTGTGGCTATAGCCCAATGAAATCTGATTTAAGAAAACAGGCAGCAGGCACGGTAAGGCGTGCAGGCCATAATTCCCTCCTCCCCTCTAAACTAGCCCATAACCTTCTTGAGAGCAAAGCATGCTAGTCACTTGTGCCACTCCCAGGCTTCTTCAAGTGCCTGACATGCACTGGGACAGACTCAATCCAGGTCATTGAAGGAATAATTCAATAACTGACCCCAGGGAAGCCAAAGCTTTCTCTCCTCAGGGTACCCCACTGGCACACAGTAGACCCCCAGGGTGAGAGATGGACTGTTTAGATGGCAGGGGTCTTCACAGTGGGTAGGTTTTAGCTGGGAGTATGCTCCAGGCAAGCATAGCCAGGCCTGTTCTTGTCCTGCTCTCTGACTAGTCCCCACCACCTTCGCTTTGCAACTGGTCCTCAGTGAAGGGCAAGAGGGATCTTCCTACTCTGACTATCCTACTCCCCTCTCAAGCCTTGTGAGTGCAGTATGGAAAAGCTCATTGTGACTCAGGTATGATGTGTTCCTAGACACTCAGTTCTACATTTGAAGCCAGGACTAAGCCAGTGTTCCATGCATCAAGGAGCACAGAGGAAGAAATGGTTACAGCTGCTACTTTAGCCTTATACAGAGTACCTTATACAGGTATACATAGGAGGTGCTCTGTATACAGGTATGCCTTATACATGGCACATCAAATGTGCATCTAAATACTTAGGTACATATATGTATGTGTGCATATGGATGTGTCTACATATATATAAATTTGTATTAATTAAAAGGCTATTATCTATGTATTACATATTAAACTATGTATTTAAGTACATATATATAAAATACCACTTTTCACAATGTATTGTCTGAAAATTAAGAGTTGAAAAATAGGTGACTTTAAAAAAAATTATGTTATTATTTTTGCATTACAGTTGTCCTACTTTTTCTCCCATTGCCCTCTGTGCCACCCACCCCATCCTCTCTCCCACAGTAAATCCCCACCTCGTTGTCCTTGTCCATGGGTCATTTATACTAGCTTCTTGACTAAACCCTTCACCTTCCCCTCCCCCTATCCCTCTGGTCACTATCATTCTGTTTCTTGCTTCCATGTCTCTGGTACTATTTTGCTCCTTTGCTAGTTTTGTTCAGTAGTTTCCTGTATTAGGTGAGATCATATGGTAGTTGTCTTTTGCCATTGGTTTATCTCACTAAGTATAATACTCTCCAGTTACACCCATGCTATTGCAGTATTGCTATTGTTCTTTATGCTATGTAGTATTCCATTGCGTAAATGTACCAGTTTTTCAATCCATTCATCCACTGTATGGCACTTTGGCTGTTTCCAGTACTTGGCTATTGTAAATAGCGCTACTATGAATTTAGGGATGCATTTCAGGATTCTTCAGGTTTAATCCCAACAGTGGAATCACTGGATCACAAGGCAGTTTCTTTTTCAGTTTTCTGAAGAAATTGCATACTGTTTTCCATAGTGGCAGCACCAGTCTGCATTCCCACCAGTAGTGCACCAGGGTTCTCTTTTCTCCAATCCTCACCAGTACTTGTTTATTTTGTTGTTGATGATTACCATTCTGATGGGTGTGAGGTGGTATCTCATTGTGGTTTTATTTTGCATCTTTCTGATGGCTAGTGATGTTGAGCATTCTTTCATATGCCTAGGGACCCTCTGTATGTCCTACTCAGAGGAGTGCCCATTCAGGTCCTTTGCCCATTTTTAATTGAGCTATCTGTCTCCCTGGTGTCAAGTTGTATAAATTCTTTATGTATTTTGGATATCAAACCCTAGTTTGAGGGATCATTGGCAAAAATGTTTTCCCATACAGATGGTTCCCTTTTCATTTTGCTGATGCTTTCTCTAGCTGAACAAAAACTTTTCAGTTTGATGTAGTCCCATTTGTTTATTTCTTCTTTTATTTTTCATTGACCTAGCAGATATATTGGTGAAAATATTCCTGTGTGGGATATCTGAAGTTTTCCTGCCTATGTTTTCCTCTAGGACTTAAATGGTGGCATGGCTTATGTTTAAGTCTTTTATCCATCTTGAGTTTATTCTGGTGTATGGTGTAAGTTGGTGGTCTAGTATCATTTTTTTTTCTGCATGTTCCTATCCAGTTCTCTCAACAACATTTGTTGAAGATAAATATGGAATAGTTCACAAATCTGTGTGTCATCCCTGCACAAGGGGCATGGTAATTAATCTTCTCTGTATTGTTCCAATTTTAGTATATGTGCTGCCAAAGTGAGCACACCTTTCTAAGTTAACAGATAACATGAAACAGCTATCCACACTTTATACATTCATTAACCCCCTCTTTCAAGCATGACATTTACCGTGGGGTGGCATTCCAGCTTTATGGGGTAGTCAGCCAGAGGCTACAGAGTCACAGAGTCACAGAAGGTTACACAGAAAGTACAACATTTCTCACACACTTTTACTGCTAGAGCCATATTTCATCTCTGACTTCCCCTACAGGGCCTCACAGGGACCAGGCAGAAATGTGAACTTTGTGTCTTGAGGAGTTGAACTGTGAGGTTGTGAGGAATTCAGAGGACATGTCAGGTGTGGCAGGAAAGCACTGGGGACTTAGAAGTGGAGGCACAACACTGAAAGCCCAGAAACCTCGCTTGAGACAAGCCAAGCAGGGAGGTCTCCTTGAGAGACCCAGCCCAGGCTTCAAGCAAGTGTGCTACCCACTGCTACCCTGATGACTAGCGCCTGTAGTTTGAGGGTGTGAATTTGTTAAGTTTGGGGTTGGGGTTTGGGCTTCAATTCCATTTAGACACTTCATAATTCAGGTTTGCCAGTTTGTGTTTTATACTTGTGAAAATGTGATTACCCTTGCAGCAGGAGGGGAGCCTACCCTCCAAAATTTCCTCTGAACCAGTGCCACGCAGGACTCTAAAACTTGGGCTGCAGAAGAGTAACAGTGATTGTTCAGTGCTCTTTCATCTAAATAATCTTTGTGCACTTGGGTTTCACATTTTCTTTCAAGTGGGAGATACAAGTTAGTCTGCCTGCTAACAAAAACTTGTTCTTCATCCTATACTGAATCCCTCAGCAAATCCTCAAATATCTTTGCAAATCTCAAAGATATTAAAACGTTTAACTTCTTTTTTTTTCACTTAGACCTTTGAAGTGTGCTGTGACTAGAATTATTTCAGAGTTAAAACCTGTCAACTGCATGGAAAATTAAGGAAACTGCCTGTCACTCTAGTAGCTGAGCTGATAAGTAATTACTTATAGATTTTAAGTCAAATTTGAAAAAGATAAGTATTTAAATAATATGTATAATCATTTGAAATACAGCTAAGTGTTTTGTAATTATTGTCTTGAAAGAAATCATTGCATTCCATCATCTCTGATGGGCCTGGATGCAGGGGGAGCTACAGAGAAGTGCTGATTGTTCTTGGATATTTCTGTGGTTGGAGGAAGTATACCTGATTTAATGATGATATTGAAGGGCAACGTAATGCTTGGAAATACTGAGCCCTGATTGGACGGGTCAGGTTTATCACAGGAACCTTCAGCTTCATCAATCACTTGTTTAGCTCTCCTCTGGCCAGGAGTATCTCACAGCATACCCCAAAGCCAGAAGTGGTGGTTTTTCAGGAACTGGGGTAGGGAATCGTGGAGGTGAATTGGAGAGGGAGGGTCTAACCATTTCCCCCTCATAGCCTGTTTGACAATTACAAATGCTCTGTGCTCCCTATTCACCCCAACCTTTCCCCAATTTCTTCTCCTTTTTCCTTTTTTTTTACCTTGATTCCTCTCTCTCTCCCTCCCTCCCCCCCCCCTCCCCTCTCCCCCCCTCTCTCCCTCTCTCCCTCTCTCTCTCTCCCTCTCTCTCTCTCTCTGTCTCTCTCTCCCTCTCTCTCTATCTCTCTGTCTCTCTCTCTCTCTCTCTCTCTCTCTGTCTCTCTCTCCAACCTTCCCCCAATTGAAATTAAGTGGCAGACATTGCAGCACTTCAACTCCAATCCTTTGGGCATGCATCTCTAGGTATAAGAATATTCCCATATAGGAACATCCAATGGAGTAAAAACAGTCTCTTCAACAAATGGTGTTGGGAGAACTGGACAGCAACATGCAAAAAGATAAAACTAGACCACCAACTTACACCATACACCAAAATAAACTCAAGATGGATAAAAGATTTAAACATAAGCAGTGCCACCATAAAGGTCCTAGAGAAACATATAGGCAGTAAACTTTTGGATATCCTACGCAAAAATATGTTTACTGATACTTCACCAAGGGCAAAGGAAATCAAAGAACGAATCAACAAATGGGACTATATCAAATTGAAAAGTTTCTGTTCAGCTCAAGAAAATATCAGCAAAATTCAAAGGGAAACAACTGTATGGGAAAACATAATTGCCAATGATACCTCAGATAAGGGTCTGATCTCCAAAATATATAAAGAACTAATGCAACTCAACACCAGGAAGACAGACAGCCCAATTAAAAAATGGGCAAAGGACCTGAACAGACAACTCACTGAGGAAGATATACAAAGGGCCCAGAGGCATATAAAAGAATGCTCAACATCGCTAGTCATCAGAGAGATGCAAATTAAAACTGCATTGAGATACCACCTCACACCTGTCAGAATAGCAATCATCAGCAAATCAACAAACAACAAGTGTTGGCGAGGATGTGGGGCAAAGGGAACCCTCATACACTGTTGGTGGGAATGCAGGCTGGTGCAGCCACTGTGGAAAACAGTATGGGGTTTCCTTAAAAAAGTAAAAATGGAACTGCCTTTTGATCCAGCAATTCCACTACTTGGACTCTACCCAAAGAATCCTGAAACACCAATTCATAAGAACCTATGCACACCTATGTTCATAGCGGCACTATTTACAATAGCCAAGTGCTGGAAACAGCCTAAGTGCCCATCAATGGATGATTGGATCAAAAAACTTTGGTACATATACACAATGGA
>PVIW01013980.1:0-25197 GCA_004026585.1 Noctilio leporinus | reverse complement strand
TTTTTAGAAAGAGGGAAAGGGAGAGAGGCAGAGAGGGAGAGAGACATCATGTATGGTTGCGTTTCACCTGCCTCCAGCCACAGACCTAATTGGAGACCTGGTTTGCAACCTTGTTATGTGCCCTGGCTGGGGAATCGAACCTGCGACCTTTGGGTTCGCAGGCCGGCGCCTTAACCACTGTGCTACCAGCCAGGGCCATGGTTCCTTTATACTAGGTTCTTGTCTAAGTTGCTCCCCTTCCTTGCCTCTGCCTCCCCCCTCCCCCCAACCTCCTTTCCCCCCAGACCTCTGAAGGCCTATTCACTGTATTCATATATTTGGTTCTGTTTTGCTTGTTGTTAGTTTTGTTCACTATTGTCCTGTAATGGGTGAGATCATAGGATATTTGTCCTTCACTGTCTGGCTTATTTCACTAAGCATAATACTCTCCAGTTCCATCTATGTTGTTGCAAAGGGTAGGGGTTCCTTCTTTCTTTCTGCTATGTAGAATTCCATTGTGTAAATGTACCAAAATTTTTTGATCCAATCATCCACTGATGGGCACTTATGCTGTTTCCAGCACTTGGCTATTGTAAATAGTGCCGCTGTGAACATAGGTGTACATAAGTTCTTATGAATTGGTGTTTCAGGATTCTTTGGGTATAGTCCAAGTAGTGGAATTGCTGGATCAAAAGGGAGTTCCATTTTTAGTTTTTTAAGGAAACCCCATACTGTTTTCCACAGTGGCTGCACCAGCCTGCATTCCCATCAACAGTGCACCAGGGTTCCCTTTGCCCCACATCCTCGCCAGCACTTGTTGTTTGTTGGTTTGCTAATGATTGCCATTCTGAAAGGTGTGAGGTGGTATCTTATTGTTTTAATTTGCATCTCTCTGATGACTAGTGATGTTGAGCATTCTTTCATATGCCTTTGGGCCCTTTGTATATCTTCCTTAGTGAGTTGTCTGTTCAGGTCCTTTGCCCATTTTTTAATTGGGTTGTCTATCTCCCTGGAGTTGAGTTGCATTAGTTCTTTATATATTTTGAAGATCAGACCCTTATCTGCGGTATCATTGGCAATTATGTTTTCCCATACAGTTGGTTCCCTTTGAATTTTACTGATATTTTCTTTAGCTAAACAGAAACTTTTCAATTTGATATAGTCCCATTTGTTGATTTGTTCTTTGATTTCTTTTGCCCTTGGTGAAGTATCAGTAAACATATTTTTGTGTAGGATATCCAAAAGTTTACTGCCTATATTTTTCTCCAGGACCTTTATGGTGGCACTGCTTATGTTTAAATCCTTTATCCATCTTGAGTTTATTCTGGTGTATGGTGTAAGTGGTTGTCTAGTTTTATCTTTTTGCATGTTGCTGTCCAGTTCTCCCAACACCACTTGTTGAAGAGACTGTTTTTACTCCATTTTATGTTCCTTCCCCCTTTCTCAAATATTAGTTGAGAAAGGACAATTTTTTAAAAATTTAATTTTATTGTTGTTGTATTACATCCATCCCCTTTTTACTCCCTTCTGTCCTTTTCCCCACAGAAAGGACAATCTTGAGAGACAAGTTTGTGCCTGAGTCTTGCCTCTCAGAAATGAAGGGTGTTGGATAAATAGAGGTGAAGGGGACAAAGGTCATTTCAACTTCACTTTGGGTTTCAGGCTCTTCTGAGGATGGGCAGTTCTTGTGGTCTTATTTGCCTCCCATTGCAGCTCACAGGCTGGAAGCTCAGCAGCATCAGAAGATCTGTCCAAAGCAAAGTGAGTCATTAACTTTTCTGTTGTAACAACCATCACAATACAAAAACTATAGCATGATTGCAGTACAAGTGATCTTATTGCAGTACAGCATCTCCAACAAGGCACTGACTGGAAAGGTCACAGCCTTTCCTGTGGCAGCACTGTTCTCACTGCCCTGCATGGGGGCTGATGGGAACAAAGGCGACAAGAATGCACAGCCCAGCTGAGGGGTAGGGCTTTCATCACACCTGCCCTTCAGTTCAAGTCTCCCTCCAGAGAAGAAGCTGACCACACTGGCCAGAGGAGGAGGAAGATAGTAATAATCATTATCTTCTGCCAACCAGAGGGAAACATGATTTGAAACAAAGTGATTGTCTTTGGTGTACTAGCCTAAGAATTTGGCATTGTGAAAAGGAGCTATCCTCTAAGATTTAATTCTTCTGGACCAGCCACAGTTCAAATGCTGTTAATCCACAGGTACCTTGCACATTCTGGGACCAACATCTAGGAAATGGGACAAACATCTAGGCTCCTCTCAGTGCTGCAACTCTAATGCAGGGTTGACTGGTACCAACAACAGCCTATAATCCTTTACTAGGAGACATGGGAAATCATGGACTTCTAAACCCTCTTCTGTCTCCTCCACCTCCACCACCTGCTGCTTCCAACACCTGCTTCCTCATAGGTATATATATGCAGGCAACAAAAAGAAAAGAATGAGTCTCCACTATTCTATAGGAAAACAGTTTTGGTAAAAGTTGGATAAGGTGAGATTGCAAATGACTGGAACAAAGCTTGGGCATCGCCTGTGGGTGCTGCGCTCCCCCCATCCTTTCTCCTGCCAAGAAGCTGTGTTACTTTCATCTATCCCACCACAGAGACATCAGCATCTCTTCAAACCTCTTCTTCTTCCAAGTGGAAGGGGGGCCTGTCAGAGACCTGCCCACCCCTTCCACCCAGGCCTCATCACATGGCTGTGTCCCCCACTTCTGTCCTTGGTCAATTGTTCCCACCAGAGCTGTGATCTTTCCACCTCACAGCAATCAAGTCAGGATGTCCCTCTGTCATGTCTCAAGTCTCTCCTAAAATATCACACCCACCATAAGAGCACTGGCTGGTACGGAGGCACTCACAATTTCACATGTAGACCTACCTGCTTTTTGTTGGCTACTGTGCAATGAAACTAGTACTTACACAAGACAGTCCTTACTTGCACAACAGAGGAATCCGCCATCTTTGTTGATGAAACAGGGTTGATCTGACATTCTAACACATCGACGTGCCCCCAGTTCCAGCACAAACTAGTATACAATCAACACTCACTGACAATTACAATGGTGAATTTTATGCACAAATGGCAACCCGGGTTATGGTCAAACACTAGCCTGGATGTTGCTGTGAAAGGTATTTTTCAGATGAGATAATATTTAAATAGGAAGCTTAAGAGGAGAAATCAGGGTTACCTTCAGGGCTGAGGGTACCCTGCAGGACCCCTGGCCCTCCTTTCCTGCTAGCGTGCCCCTCCCCCAGCCACACTGCCTGGGTGGGGCAGGGTCTTCCCTAGATTGTCAGCGAGCAGCAGAAGCAAGCTACTGAGAGACCAGCCAGTGTGCATCAGGCTCTGGTGGAAAGGAGGATGATTGAAGGTTACTTTAAACAAACTCAATTTGCTCACACTGGACTCCTAAATTGAAGGTGCTCATTGGCTCCCTGCCATCTACCAAACACTGTCTGACACCTCAGCCAACTTTCGGGGCCCTGCACACATGGCTGAACTTTCTAGTCCACTTTCCCCTCACACCATGTCCCTAGCATTCATGTTCCAGGGCTTGTCACCTAGGCACTGAAGTCGGTTATGGTGGCAGCAGTGAGACCACCATGCAGCTGCACAGAGCATGGGCCATTTATTCTTGTTTCGCCAGGTGCCTAGCTCTTGGCCCAAGAACCTTCAGTAAATAAGCCCATCCCACAGCTCCATGGAGCTCGGTGGCAGGGAACCCAGTCCACCAGGCTAATGTTCTGTCTGATGTGCTGTGGGTGACAATGGCTTTGCTCTGGTCAGTTGAGTCTCGGGTCCAGTTTCAGCTCCTGTAGGACTGTGTCAAGGCAGCGCATTGACTGCCGAACATTTCTTCCTACAACCCCATCATGTGGTGGGAGGTCAGAGCACATCTCCTTGGAAAATCTGGGGCTTTTGTGTTGTGACATCCTAGTAAACATCTCCTTTCTATTGTTACATAGATCAAGAATGACTTCTCCTCTCCTGGTCAGGGCACATGCTTGGGTTGCGGGCCAGGTTGGGGGTGTGAGAGAGGCAATCGATTGAGGTTTATTTTGTACATTGATGTTCTCTTCCTCTCTTTCTTCCTCCCTTTCCTTCTCTGTAAAAATAAATAAAAGCATTTTTAAAAATAGGTCATGCAGATGCCAATTACTTGAACACACACGATAAGATGTTCAATTGCATTAGCTCTTAGGGAATAGCAAATTAAAACCAGAATGAGCTATTACTACACACCTATTAGAATGGCAAAAAAAAAAAAAAAATAGTGATAATAGTGAATGCTGGTGAAGATGAGGAATAACTGGAAAACTCATACATTGCTGGTGGGAATATAAAATAGTACAGCTACTCTGAATAATGTCAATGGATTGCATATGATGCTGTACTATAGTTATGACAGATGTTATCATTGGGGAAAATGGATGGAGGATACACAGGAGTTCTATGTTATTCCGATGGCTGGATGTGAATCCACATTACCTCAAAATAAAAAGTTAAAAAAGAAGTAAAACAGAGGACTGTTAAAATATTTGTAATTAATATATTAGACAAAAAGCTAATGCCCCTGACATATAAATAGCTTCTAGACATCAATAAGAAAATTAACGAAAATAGTTCAGGCTGGTGTGCTCAGTGGATTGAGAGCCAGCCTGCAAACCAAAAGGTTATTGGTTCAATTCCCAGCCAGGGCACATGCCTGGGTTGCGGGCTAGGTTCCCAGTTGAGGGTGTGTGAGAGAAAACCTCTTTCTCCCTTCCTTCCCCTCTTTTAAAAAATAAACAAGTAAAATCTTTAAAAAAATAACAAAAAACAAGCATGTAGATAGCTCATAATATGAGGCAGGCACTATTCTAAGTTTTTTTCCCATGCATTAATTCATTAAGTTCTCGCAGTGATCCAATATCATTTCCATTTTACAGATCAGGCAACTGAGACACAGAGAAGTTAAGGAATTTGCCCAAACCATGTGGCTAGTAAGTGGTAGAGCCATGATTCAAAACCCAGCATTCTGGTTTCAGAGTGCAAGCTCTTAAACTCTACACTAAATTCTTAAACTTTTCTCTAGAAAAGACCCACAACATAACAGAAAAACCATCAGATCTTATAAATAAATAAAAAACAAACAAACAAACAAAAAAACAACAACAACTGGGTCTTAAACTTAGAAGAGGAGAGAGAAAGCCAGAGAAGGGTGATACAGACCCCCTGCGCCCTACAGAACAGCCTTCTTAGCCTCATCTGCCCCAGCTTGGGCAAGCCCAGCCAACACGACATCACACTGAACAATACACAGACTCCTCCTTCAACACAGGCCACACCTGCCTTCCAAAACCTGTTCCTCTGCAGCCACTCCCCACGAGGCACTGAGGGAAAGGCAGAGAACAGGCCACACACCTCAGCTTCAGCAGGGAGACCGAGCATCCCTGGTGAGCTGGGCATACAGGTATGGGGGAGGTGGGCTCAGCTTTGAAACGAGGACTAAGAAAGGAAGGAGTAATTCCTCCCTTGGTCCATTTTCCCTTCAAAGTCTTACCAGCTGTCTGCCCAGTCTTGCAGACAGATCTGAGGAGCAGAGAGGCCACTTCAGTAAGGGGTGGACAGTGATGGAAAATCCAGCAGCAGTGATGCAGGGGACAAAGAACTCAGTATGACCCACCACCAGAAACGCCTGCTCCCAGGCCCCTTGGAAAAGCTCCAGTGCTCTGAGCCTCACAGACTCCACAAATCCCCACACCTCCACACCCTGGGGAACCATGGATGTTTCTGCAGGGGGTGGTGCAGGCAAAGGATGTTGGGCCCACAACAGTCTGGGAGATTAAGAGTTCATTTGATTGGTGACTTCCTTTCTCAGGAAGAGAGTAAAGAATACCAGCCTTGCACAGTCTTTTCTTCTAATTGATCTCATGCCTGCCACTCCTGCAAGGAAAATGGGAACAACTTAAAATCTAGCTACATGTACACTAAGTACATATAGGCATTTGCATCTACGTTCATTTGGCTGTACACACCTTGCATGTATGTCTGAGAATAACATTTTAAAAATCATCACCCGAGGATATGTTTATTGATTGTTTTAGAGAGAGAAGAAAGGAGGGAGAGGGAAACATCCATCAGTTGCCCCTCATGCATGCCCTGACTGGGGATGGAACCCACAACCTAGGTAGGTGCCCTGACTAGGAATCAAACCCATAGCCTTTTGGTGTATGGGATGATGCTTAATTAGTTGAGCCACTTGGCCAGGGCTGAGAATGACTTCGAGGTGGAGGCCTTCATGCCTGTGGCAAGCCCACAGTGGGGCTCACTCAGTGCTGGCTCTTTCCCCCAGGGCTCAAATGCTAAAGTGGATGAATACAATGGGAGTGAGGAACATGGACAGAAAGAAGATCTGGTGTCCAGAGCTGACAATTTGTCTCTGGGTTCAAAGGCTTAAACCAAGAATGTTTTATCTGAATCAGCTCTCTTGTGGCAGCTTTAAAATGTTGGGAAGTGGGGCTGAAGGAAGTTGGAGGCACCATGTGTCCCTGAAGAGTATGTAGTGGATAAATGGAGCATGGGACCCAATCGGGAAACCCTGGAAGCTAGCAGGGAGCAGAGCAACCAGTGGTTCAACACATCATTTTACTTTAAGAGCTGGAAGCCCAGTGAAGGGAAGTGACTCGCCCAAGTGCCACAGTAAAGTAGCAGTAATATTGCGACCAGGACTCTCTGTCAAGGGTCGTTCCTGCTACCCACTGCACCTGCATTCTTTGTCACTTCCTAAATGGTGTTCCCTCCACAGGGCAGCTGGTTGGAGTGTGCTTCCCACATGCTACATGAAGGTTTGCTTTCTGGGTCATTCAGCAATGTTTTAGGCCATGGGATAGTTGTAAATTGTAAATCTTAACCACTATCCTAATAGCAGCTAAAATTTATTGAGTCCATGTTGTACCAGGCATCATATCCTTGATCCTCATGACCACCCTATGATGTTATTATGGCTGTTCCCATTGTATGGATGAGGAACAAAGGCTCAGGGAGGTTAACCACTTTACCCAAGGTTATGCACCCAGAAGGTGTTAGCTCAAACCACTTCCCATGCTTTTAAGTACTGCATTTTACTTCTGCCTCCCAAATATACAGGTAAGAAAGTAAATATGATAATATCAACTACTGTTAAGTACTATAAAAAAATAAAGCATGGTGAGAGATAGAGGATGATGGTGATGATGGGTCTCTCCTATTACCTAGGGAACACATCCTTGAAGATGTTGGGCACCTGTAGAGAATCCAGACTGACAGGCGCCCATCATGCCAAGAGTTGAAGAAAAGGCATTTTAGACATAGGGAGCAGTTGGGTTTTTTTGATAAGGATGATGGAAAGCCATTGGAAGGTTTAAGCAGGGGAGTGACATGCTTTGCTGTGATGAAAAGATTGTAGGGGGATCCCATGGAAAAAACAGGAGAAAAGATTTTACATTTTCATGAAATTTGATGGTGATGGGGGAGGTGGGGGGAGGGTCAGGACTGGGAAGAGAGCCAGGGCATCTAGGACCAGTATTCTCATTTTGCCCCCCAAATATCCCAGGGACCCTCCCTTTAACAGAATGGGTATATATATATATATATATTAATGGGAGGATGGGTAAGTTTTGAAAACAAAGAAGACCCTTTGGTTCCAGCTGGGCCCACCCACAGCCCTACCACTTCTGTCCCATGGAATCTGAGCAGCTGCAGTGGAAGGGAAGTGCCTGGGGTTGGATGGGGATGGGGTTTAAGGTGAGATGTTTGCTCAAGACTGTCATCAAGAGGCAGATTTCCCCAGGGGTCACCCTGTCCCCCATTGCTCTCTACCAGGAGAGGGCTGGGTTGGGCAAGAATCCCTCCCTCAAATCTCCACCCAGGAGATCCCACATGCTTTTCTCCCACTTGGGAAGTTCCTCTTCAGGTCCCACCACCAGCCTTCTCCAGGGCTCTGGGCTGGATTATGGACCTTCCCCCTTCCATCCTGCCCCTTTCTCTCCCACAGATCGCCTGCCTGCACGTGGCCAAGCCTGGACAGGCCTCTGGGGAGGCAGCGAGGGGCAGGAGGTGCCAGCAGTTCCCTTGGCTGCTGGATGAACTCACCCCCCTGCCCCCCCAAGTTCGAAGATGCTAAAGAAACCAAAGGAAAATGGGAATGGTGTTTCTTCCTGTAAGCCCATAGCCTCAAGCACAGATTGGTTCCTGGGCCTGTAGCTACTTGCTGGGCAATTACCCAGTGACTCTTAGGGGCCCAGTCTTAACTAGACCCTTCCCAAATCTCAGTCAAAATCTTATCTCCCCAATAGGAAGATAGAAAGACAAGCCTGTCTCCAAAGCCCATTAAACCTCTGGGCTTCCTGGGACACAGACGTGCATGGTCTGATGGCCCCAGTACTTCTTGTCACATAACAGAGATGTGATTAGTAACTGATGATTGAAAGCCCTGGAAAGGGGTGGCTGCCTCATTATTATTCTGTTTTGAAGACCCACCTAAAAACAGGCTTTGATTTCAGGCTGAACTCAGGACTAATTCCCAGTGAAGCCACTTCACTGAACCTGAAACGTATACGCTGAACATTTCCTCTATTACATTCATGTGTATACATGTAATATGCATGTAACATGTACCGTGTGAGCTAGACTCATTAGACAAATGAAAACATGACCTGTCCTTCAGTTTTTTTCTAAAACATAGAAGCAATAACGCTTCATTCATTCTAAAGCTGTTGTGAGAATTACTTAGGATAAGACATATAGAAATAGTCACGTTAGGTGCGTACCACGTGGTGCAGTGGGGCGCTACAGGCTCTGGGTAGCGGAGCGCGCAGGGCAGGTCGGCCCAGGGCTGCTCCGGACTATAGGGAAAGGCCACCCGGATGCCCAGCACAGGGGCCCCAACTCTCCCAGAGCCGCAGTGTCGAAGGGAGGAGGAAAGAGGTTGTTACCGACCTTTCTAGTAAATCGGGGAACCATCCCCTCCTCGCCACCCCCCAGTTTTGCTCCCGCTGCTCACGACTCCCCTCCGGGTGAGCGACGCTCAGCCAGCAGCACAGCAGTCGCACTCCCGCCCTCCCCAGCCTCCACTGCCCGCTGGGCTTGGGCTCAGCCGCTGCCCCTTCCTCCATCCCCACGCCGCCCCAAGCCCTGTGAACCCTGAAATCCCCAAATGTAGTTTTGTGCAACATCCTTGCTTTTTCCTTGGGGAGCCGCCCCTGTGCCTTCGCTTGGCTCCGCAAGAGGGCAGGCTAAGCCGGAGAGGGGATGTGCCGCTCCAGGTCTCACCTCACGTCGCCCTCAGTCCCCACCGGGACCCCACCCCTCACACCGCCAACCTTCCAAATCGCCAGGATCCCCCGCCCCCTCGGCCTGCACAGCTGACCCTACTTTCTGCCACTGAGCCAGTGTGCGCAGGGCCCAGCTGCACGCCCCAGCCCCGCGCGGCTGCGGGGACCTTGGGGAGTGTAGTTCTCAGCAGGGTCGCCGCCGGGAGGGCCCGAGTGCCTTCTCCACAGACGCGTGTCCTGCTACCGCCATATGCATCTTCAGACCCACTGACTCTCCGGGTAGAGAGCCCAGGAGCGCCAGAGAGGCAGGGCAGTGAGCTGCTTGCTGGAGGCAGATAGTTTACAGCGAGGTCTCTGTAGGGCCTTGGACAAGTGTCATAACCTCGGCAACTGTCTTGCAGGGTTTTCAGGTCAATCAGGCTCAGGACCTGGCATGCAGCCAGCCCTTAATAAACAGATGCTACAGCCATGTTTACTGGCCTGGCAGAGTTGCCAAAGGCAGTTCAGCCCCCAAGTGTGTATGGGCCCAGGACCAGGAGCTGTTGATTCACCCCACCCTCCCCCAGACCAATGCACACAGGGGGAAGAGGCCCCCAGGTTACTCTCCAACATGTTTGGCTCAGTCACTCAGGTGTCCCTCTCTCCTACCCAAGTCACCCTCATTGCCTCTCACCATCCAAAGGTACACTCTACACCTACTCAGAAGTATGTGATGTTTATTTCCCACATATTTGTGGCCTGCTGCCACCTTACCTAAGAGTGAGGTGGAAGCTTTTGGGAGATGTGGGGTTCTCCCCTAGAGGGGACTCTGGGCATCTTGGTTCAGGCCCTGAACTGGGCCAGGCTTGGGGCAAGTGTGAGCCCAGATGTGGCGCTGTCTGCGCCTCTCTTGCCTGCGGGCCAGCTGCCTCAGCCGTTTCCGAATGGCCCAGAGCACCAGATACACTTCGCGCAGCATCTCTGCTTCTGGTGACTGCAAAGGTGACCCAGTCCCCATTTGGGAGGGAACTGAGGAACTGGCTGATGACTGAAAGAGAAAGATGTGCACATGTAAACAGCTTGGTCTATGGAGAAACTGCTGGCAGAAGTACCTGTGGAAAAGTAGCAAAGGCTTTTAATTCCACCTCCTCCATCAGGCCTCACCTCAGGTACTGCCTCCTCCAGGAACTCTTCTCAGGCTGCTGCTTCAGGTATTTGTCTCTACCCTGTGTAAGCCCCATCACACCACATTTCAGCACTATTTATCCCCTAGGCTCATCTATTTTCAACACTAGAATGCAAGCTCCTGGGAAACTGGGACCATGTCTGACCCATCTTTGAGTCCCCATGTGTTTCATGGAAAGTGTGTTAAATGGAGAAGGACCTCTGTCTCCAGCCCAGGGATCCCTTCTGCCCTCCAGGCTTGTACATCCCACTGCCTGCAGATGTCTTATTGGCATCTCAACCCACTCTGTCCCTGAGGCTAAACTCTTCATCTCTCCTAAGTGCACCCTTACTCCTCATTCTTCCCATTGGGAATGGCTCTAGCCTGCTGTCTATCCCTCCCTATCCCCTCACCACTTTCCAATCAACCACTTGGTACAACAATTCTACCCCTTGAATATTGCTCCACTCCATTAACTTGTTCTACCGGATGCCCCTTTCCCAGTCCAGAATAGCTTCTCTCTTAGCCTGGACTATAACTCCTCCACTGAGTCTTCCTGCCTCTCCTCTCGTTCCCTTCTGACCTCCCCTCCAAGTAAACTTTTAAATATTAATGCTGCAATACTTCATTCAAAGGCAAGATACATTTATTTGGTAGTGATCTAGATACTTCCCTTTTTTAAATTAAGTTTTTGAGATACTTGTAAATTCATATGCAGTTGTAAAAATAATAGAGTTCCTTTTACCCAGAAATAGTTCCCCTAATAGTAAAAATCTTCCCAAATATCATAATCAGGATATTGACATCAATACAATCCACTGATATTACTCACATTACTCCAGTTTTACTTGTACTCTTGGGTGTGCATGTGTATGTTGAATTCTACCCAATTTTATATTACATGTGCAGGCTCATGGATCCAACTACCACACTCAAGATGATAAAGGAGATTTTCATTACACAAGGATTCCTCATGTTGTCTTTTATAGCAAACCCACTTCCCTCACCCCCACCACTGTAGACCCTGGTGACCACTAAACCACTAATCAGTTCTCCATTTCTATAATGTTGGTGTTTCAGGAATGGTATATCATATAAATGGAATCACACAGTATATAACCTTTTGGAATTGGTTGTTTTCACCAGCATAATTTCCTTCAAGTTCATGTAAGTTGTTGCATGTGTCAATAGTCTGTTCCTTTTTATGGCTGAGAAGTATGGCACAGTACAGATATATCTCAATTTAACCATTCACCCATTGAAAGCATTTGGATTGGTTTGGCTATTACCAATAAGGCTACTATGAACATTCACATATAGATTTTTGTTTGAACATAAAATTTCATGTGTTCCTTAGGATAAATGCCCAAGAATACAACTGCTGGGTCATATGATAATTGCATATTTAATTTTATAAAAATCTATCAAGGAATGTAGGAATGCAGGTGAGTTTTCTAAATCAAAATCTGATTGTATCACTCTGCTCAAATGTCCGCAAGGGCTCCTATTGCTCTTAGGGTCAAATTCAAACTCCACACTGGCCATCTACCCTGCCTTGTACTAGCTGGCCCTCAGTCCCAGATCACTATACTTTGACCCATACACCTTGGGCCAGCCCTCCAAACATCTGTTATTCTTTCCATTCCTTCCACTCCCTCCACTTTCCCCTATCCACCTCAACCCTGCCTCCGAACTTCAGATCTGAGCTTTACCCTCTCTTCTGTTAGGAAGGCCTTCCTTGACTTCCCAAGCCTGGATGAGATGCCTTTCCCCTGGGCTCCCACAGACTCCTGCACCTCCCACGTCTCACCCCTATTGATAATGAACCAACAATGCCTATGATCTTGTCTGTAGCCCCCTTAAGTGTGGGTAAGTCTTGTTCACCATGTATCCTTGAACCCTACCTCAGAGCCTGGCACTTAACAGAGGCGCAGGAAATAAATGTTTAACAAATGAATGGAGGGAGGAAACAGTCATAGGAGGGTGGGGATAGTGGGAGGGTTTGGGGGACAAGGGGGATATGTTACTGACCTTCCAGCTGCACATTTTCCATCCAGATTGGAGGGCTGAGACCATGATTGTGGGAACAGACTTGACAGCAATGAGGGGTAGCTGCAGCAGGGAACGGCCCCCATGGTCCAGCTCCACCTTAGCCCCATCTGTTGTCTTGGCCGATGTGCAGGGATCAGCCACCACAGGGGAAACTTCCATCTTGGAAACCTTAGCTTCTTTTGGGGGCTTAATCAACTTCAAAGTCTCATCCACACTGGGAGCCTTCTCCACCTTCAAGACATTTTTCTTGGCATCAGGATGTTCCAACATGGTTGACATCACTTTAGGTTTCCAAAATAAAACCTAAGAGCCCAGAAGGGAGAGGAAGCTTAAGAGAGGGGGCCAAAGTGGAGACAAAAGTCAGAGGGGAAGGCACAGAAGGGATGGGATAGTGTGGGTGCTGGCCTACCCCTCACCTCCTCTTTTCCTGTCCAGTTTGGTCACAGGAAGCCAGGAGGGGAGCGAGGCCATGTAGAGGCCTTTTATCTAGCATGGTATAAGGAAGGGGCAGTTTCTGAAACTTACCCAGCAAGTAATCTTTCGCCAAACCCATCGGAAGAACCTCATGACTGCAACAATTTCTCTAAATACACAAGTCCATCCCTAGTAGGAGTTGGGGGGGACAAGTTGCAGGCCAATGGCTTCTACCTAAGGGGTCTCTCAGGAACTTCAAGTGCAGCAGTGAAAAAAAAAGTATCTAGGGGGAAACCTCCCCCTGATGCCTCATCTTAGGCCTTTCCTCCCCTCCCTGGGACAGGGAGAGGTGTCAAAGTGGATGAGAACCCAGAGTGAGGGAGAGTTCTAGTCCATTGTGAGAGCCTGTCTGGCCCTGACCCCAACCCCCAAGGCCCTTCCAGGACCCGGAGCCAATATGCCAATCCCTGTGCCTTCAGCCCTCCTTCCCCCAGAGACAAGAAAGGGAAACCAGCATCTATGAATCACCTGCTACCAGCTGGGCATTGCCTGTATATGATGCCCTATAATTCTCACTGCAGCCCTCAGGTAGGTATCATTGTCAGTGCCATTTCACACACAAGGAAGCTGGGATTCAGAAAAACCAGAGAACCTGCCCAAAGTCATAAATCTAGGGAGCCATAGGGCAGAGTCCAGCCAGGGTCAGCCTCCAGTATCTAGCTCTTCACAGGTCCTTTCTAGTCTGGGGAAAGGGTCCCCCTGAGGCCCAGGTTGCTGGTTACTCCCTTCCCCAGTAGATGGGGTCCTTCTCCCTATCTGCCTTTTCTGCCTGGCACAGCAGCCCAGCTGAGGCTCTCTGGGAGGGGCCTACTCACCCATAAGGCCCTGGCCTCAGCCAGCTATGCGTGGAAGCCACTGAGAACAGCCAGGCCTGGTGAAGGCACCGTGTGCCCGGGAAGCCTGACTCACTTCCAGGGCTGAGGCAAGGGGCCCATTCAAGGCCCCCTGCCCCACCCCCAAGCAGCCTCAGGGATCCAGAAGGGGACACACTGGGAAGCTGGGGGTGGATCCTGCACAATCATCAAAGGCCTCATCATTTCCCTGTGTCCCCCCACCCCACCCAGCACTCGGGCAGATGGCCCGCTCTATCTTTTCTCCCTCTGCCTTGCCTGCCCCTTCCCAGGGCAAGCCTGTAGCTCCCTTTCCCGAATCTCTTTGGACGACTCTGAGCCACATTAAACCTGGTTTGGGCAAGATCTCTAGGGGAGCCCGCAGTCTCAGTCCTTCGCCCATGGTAGAAATTGCTGGTGCAGGTCCACAGTCTGAACAAAAGTAAGGAGAGGTCAACTTAAGTTCTTAAAATGTTTTAATTATAATTATTATTTTAATAACAACATGAATCTCAGAACTCCTGGATACTGTCCACACTCCCTCCCCTGGGCAGAGGAGAGGGGACACATCCAGGGAACAAGGTGAAGATGGGGTGTCTGCCAGGAAGTCTCCAACTCCTGCAAGCAAGCTACTGCTGGGGGTCCTAGAACGCTGACGCTTAGGGAGGGAGGAGGGAGCTCCATCTAACACCCCGTCCAGAAGTCTTCCCTCCTCCATCAAAGCCTGGAGATGCCCCAGCCCACTCCCTGGGCACTACAGGGAGATGGGGGAAGGGTGGGGGGACCGGCCAATTCTGAGCCTTCCACTCCATCCCCAGGGACCAGGGGTAATTAAAGCGGCATAGGAAGAGAGGGCAGGCAGCTGGCACAAGGCCTCCAGCTGTGACAGCCCCCAAAGGCACGTTGGGAAGGAAGAGGGGCACAGATGGAGGGCCCATTTGGTGCAGGGGGCCCAAGCCTCGGGACCCCCAAGGAGGGCAGCAGGGCCAGCTGGTCAGGGCTGGCCAGGCACGCAGCAGGCTGTTCTCCTGCTCCAGCGCAGTATTCTGCTCAGCCAGGTCCTGAACCTGCTCCTTCAGCACCTCTACTTCCTCCGGGACCACAAACAGGAGGTGGGACTTCGCCAGGTCCTGGGGGACAGGCAAAGCATCAGGGGTCCCTGTTCACCGCAACCTCATTCCCTTGCCCAGTAACTTGAAGAAGGGCTGGGTGTGAGAGACCCCCTGCTTCCAGATAATGAGGGCCCACTGGGGAAGAAGCAAAGCAGAGAAAGGATGGAGGGCGGCCAGGGGAAGAGGCCAGACAGAGGCAAGGTCAGGGCTCAAGACAGAGATGGCGATCAGGAGTAGGCCTGGAGGCCGAGGAAGTCCAGGGTTCAGGTGGAGATGGAGCGGGTAGAGGAGTGGGAGTCAGTGCTCCCGGATGGCAGCAGGGGTGGAGCAGCAGGCCGGCTGACGAAGGTAGGGCCTAGGTGTCAGCACCTGAGCAGGGACCTCCTGGAGCCAAGATGGCTTTTCTTACCATGGCTTGTTCGATCTTGTCAGTGTCAACCAGGCTTCCGGAGTCACTGGTGACACAGGGAGATGAGCCGTGAGGAGGAGGTGCTAAGCCAGGTGTCTGGACACCACAGCCAGTTGCTTTCCAGGTGCTTCTCAGAGCAGGCTCTGGCCTCCGCAAGCCCCATTGCTGCGGCTTCCTGCCCCCGCGCCCGCCTGTACCTGTGACAGTACAGAATCAGGGAGAGGATTTTGTCCATTCCCTAGCGGGGTAAGGGCCTCTGCCCAGCGCCCCCTGGGGTAGGGGTCCAGTTGTTCGCTGAATGGGGATGCTGGCCGGAGGGTCCCCCACCTCTGGTGGTGACCAGGAGAAATGGGAAGGGTTACCGTGACAACAGAACAGCGCCCAGAGCCCTGAAAGACAAGTACAGCTTATGGTCCTGGGTCTGGGATCTGGGATCTTGAAGGAGCAAGGGCTTGAGGAGAAGTAGTAAGTAGAAGCTGGAGGTGGGACACTGGGAATAGGAGCAGAGGCCCTTCGAAGACCTCTGGGAACAGAAGACATGGAGGGCTGAGTAGGTCTGGCTGCAGTTTGTTAGGTGGCCACAAGAGGACGACACAGCCTGGGCACGACAGTCCCCAGGACCAGCCTCTGGGTTTCCCACCCGCATTCTCCCTCCTAAGTCCTAGGAGGCCCAGGGCCTGAACTAGCCTTTGCACCCTGCGCTGTCCTCCGAGGGTCTCTCTCCCCACCACTCAAGCCCCAGGTTCCTAGATCATCCCATGGCTCACGACCCACCCCTGCCCAGTTTCTGCCTCAGCCCCAGGTCAGCCCTCCAGCCTTGACCTTATATACACGATTAGCAGTCCCATCCCGCTGCCCCCAATTTCCCCCCTGTCAGAGTAGGTGGCCCCAACATGCTGCACCCTGCACCCTTGTGCTCAAGTGTCCAGCCCTCTCTCCTGGTTGTCAGTTCCAACTTGCTTTCCTGGAGAGGGGTGATTAGCATTCATTTCAAGGTGACAGTTGAATGAGGCCCTGCAGCCCAGAAGGGAGCACAAGGGAGCTGGGAATTTTCCATTTCCCATCCAAGCTCTGGGTGCAGAAGGCACCGACAGGCAGAAACCAACGGGGGGACCAGGCCTGAGAGAGCAGCACAGGGTGGGGAGGGGGAAGGACGCCTGGAACTCTTGGAACTGGGAGGGAAGAGGACAAGTTTAAGAGCAGAGACAGGCTGGCCAGCTGGACAGTCAAAGCAGCTTTCAATCCATTTCAATCTGAGACCCCTAGGTGGAGACTAGCCCCCACAGAATCTTCCCCCTTCAACCCCCTCCACGTAAACAGACACAGAGACCAAAGAGGGGCAGATTCACAGTAGGAGCCCTGGCCTTGCTTGACAGATACTCGGGGGAAGATGCCAAGTTATTCATTCTTGCCAGAAATAAAGGAATACTACAATAATAAACATTGGTTGGCTGAGAGATGACTAACTCCCATTTATCTAGTGTTAGAATTTTTGATAGCACTTTCCACTGTCACATCCTAATATTAACATTTTAAGGGACCAAGACTGTGGCTGGAAATCCAAGCCCTCTGAGAACTCCAAGTGAGGAACAGCAGGCACTGTGCTGGAATTCCTGGGCAAGGTCAGGAGCCAGAAGTTTTCAGATAGCTGGGTGAGATCAGCTCTCATCACAAGCCCAAAAGGTGACTTTGTATGAATTAAAACATAATATCCTCTTCTTCAAGACACTTAGTGCCATTTTCTGATATCTACAGTGACACTTAGTGCCCCCTGGAGTTGTGCAGGTCACACAATATGCACAACTAGGGACTCTTGAGTCTGCAGGACTCTTGGGTCCTGGAGCAAGGACAGCCCTAGAATTGGTCTTCCTTTTTGAAGGTCAAATGAAATAGCCTCAAGATGAAGATCAGATGAAGAAGTAGGACATATGAGAGAGGTGGCAATTCTGATCTTGGGGACAAGAATCAGCCCTGTTCCCTAGCTATGTTCAGGGGAGCCCTTGGGGCTGGGCCTGGGGCCAACAAAGTGGCATCTGGCTACCCTGTCTACATTCCTTCCCGATCTGTGGTATTTTGGGGGTGGGGCCAGGCCAGGAGGTGGGGAGGATGGCTCCTTGACCAGCATGGGAGAGCTGTCCCTGCCTCTGTTCTGGAAAGGGCATCCTAGAGATGGCTGCCTCCTTCTCTTCTCATGGGACACAGGCATCCAGTAGGGAGGTGGAGAGAATGGCTTTGGTGTCAGACTGAGACTCCTACTGCAGTCCTGCCACTTATTAGTTGGGTAACCTCCAGCAACTTGCTAAAACCCTCTATCTAAGTCTCAGCTTCTTCAAATGGGTATCATGGAGTGGCTTTTAGGATTATGTGACATAAAATGTAGCACCTGACTCAAAGGAGACACTGGATATAAGTGTACCTTTCTTTCTTGAGTTCCTAGTATTCAGTCTTTATAATGCTTGGATCCCCAATGCTGGACATCAACCCATCCACTCATCCACCCATCCAATTATTCAAGTACCTCTCAACTTCCAAGTCCTATTGAGGGTTTGAAGGTTCCTGCAACCCAGGGGTATGTGAACAGTCTGAATTCACTATCCCCTGTTTCCCCATCCCCGATTCAGGAGTTGGTCAGGTATCCTCACCTCCCCATCTTGGATCCAGGCACTTAACACCTCAATCCATTTTCCATTTCAAAAGCGAGTTCTCATGCCACTCAAACTCCATTCTACTGAGCTTCAGGCACACCAGATTGGTGAGGTGGGGGCTCATGCACCCCATTCCAGTGGACCAAAGAGGTGGCCCCACCCAAATCTGTGGGCCCAGCAGGGTGGGCCCAAGGGCCTGGGCTGGGCCAGAGCCCCAGAGGCTTGCAGAAGAATAGGGTAAATTGGAAGCTGGGAGCTGGGCAGGTCAGACTGGGGTGTGTAGAGGATGGGGCAGAGGGAGGGAGGGAGGGGACAAGCCCAAAGAATACAGCTGAGGAGGCTTCTGGAGGCAGAACTCTCTATGGGAAAGCAGAGGGTTGGGCTTTGAAATCAACTGGAGTGAAGGAGGGACAGGGAGCCCTGATGCCAGGTTACTTCCCAAGTGGGAGGAGAAGATGGTAGAAGAACTGAGGGTGGCAGCAGTGGGGGCAGGTGACTCTCCAGGCCCTAGCCGACCTCACACCTCACACTTCCTGAGAGGGAAGGTCAGTTAGTGGCCCCCACGGAGCTTTGCCTGCTCTGTTCCTCACTCAGGAGGGCCTCCACCAGGCCCCTCACCCTCTGTGCCATCCACCAGTGCATGGCTGCTCCTCCTCTTTCCTCTTGGGCTCCTGGCTTTCCTAAGGCCTTGGGCCTTTTCCTTTGCTGGCCTCAGTCCCTGATTCTGGGGGATGGTCCCACATGAGGGGCAGAAGGAAGAATGAACCCTCTGCACCCACTCACTCATGGCTAAGCCCTGCTCCTAAACGGGGAGCCCCTCCCCCAAAAGCCTCAAGCAGGAAGTCCCACTCCTCCCTCCAAAAGAAGTGATGACTCCCTAGCCCTTCTCCCTGGACCCTATCAGCCTGCCACCAGAAGGGAGCAGCCGGGCTCTCTGATTCACAATTTCTTCCTTCCTTTTCAGCTTGCTGACATTTGTATGTTTAAACCATGCATGGAATTAAACATGCCCCCGAAGGCAAACCCAAGCAAGACCTGCGCCCCTGCACCTTCCCTGCACACTGCAGCTGCCCTCTCTGCAGCTCTGACGTGGCCAAAGGGAGGCCTCAGCCTGGGTGTTCCCAGCACAGAGAACAGAACCTTAGTGACATGCTTTCTTGGTGTCAGAGGTCCTAGGACCCTAAAATAGTCCACATCTTGAGAAATGCTCCCAATAAAACACTGGGACACAGGACGTGAGCAGCGGAGCAGAGGCGCTCACCATGGTTCTGCAGACACCAGTGTAGCCGGAGGCCAACACACCAATTGCAACCTGAGGGGGCAGTTTTATCCCTAACCAGCAGTCCCTCTCCTGTTTCGTCATTGGCTGAGTGTTCCAGAGTCACGCTGTGGTGCCATTGTGTCTAAAGTTGATAGGTCTGTTTATAGCTTCTCCCTTGGAAATCCCCTAACTTGCTCTTAGTCGAATTGCTTAAGTACATCCTCTTGGTTGTGTTTGAAGATGAATGGCTTCCTCCCTTTTTCTTGGAGGCCTCCATGATGATCTGTGGACGTGCCTAGCCCTTCATGCTCAGTCATGTCTTCACTTGCGTACTCAAGTTCTTTCTTTGTTATCCTGTTTATTCAGAGACTTCTTGACTTATTTGCTGTTGGGCTTAGTTGTTAATCATTTCCCACTCTGGCTTAGTCCAGTCTGAGAGTCATCTGCTTCCTTGTTCTCAACAACATGGACTATCACGGACTATGAGGATGTCACAGCTAGGGACAGCAGTTCCAATTCCCTCTGCAGGGAGAGGGAGAGGGGAACTGGGAGGGTACTGACCACTAATTCTCATCTCCAGCACATTTGCCATTAAGTTCTTAGGGTTGGCCAGATGATTGTTAAGTCTGTAAGAGCTCTAGAATTTGACAATGACTCCCTTCAAATTCTAAGAGTACTATGACTGACCATCCTAAGCCCAGGAGTCCACCCAGCTCTCTCCTGAGAGAGAGTGGGTTGCAAATCAATTTTGACTACTGTGTTATGCCCCAGGCCAGGGTTCTCTGTTTAAGAGGTCCTCTCCGCGTGCAACTTGGGTGAGGGACCAACACCAAGCAGTTTCACATGACTATCCCAGGTGTTGAATTCAGAGGCAGAGCCCACCTACCTATCGTCATCGCTGTCCAGGTGGCCACTGATGGCCTGCATGGCATGGGCCAGGCTGAGGCTCTGGGCTGCCACTGCTCCAAAGGGATCTGGAGACTTGTGAAGCAGACTGGCATCAGGGAAGAAGTAGACGGATGGGGAGCTGGGATGAGAGTCAAGTGGGGGAACCTAAAGGTAGATATGTAGGCTTTATCATGTCAACTGAGAGAAAGGAATCAACCACTTTACAACTTGCTTAGTAGTCTTCTTCGCTCTCCACCTTCCTCCATACCCCCAACCCCAGCTCTCTTCAGAGGACCCAGGAGTCCTGCCATTGCAACAGATTTCTTCCCCAGGTCTAGGGAAAGCACTGGCAGGTACTAGAGAAAAGGAAAGAGTACCCATCCAGAGAACTGGGTGAGTGGCTTCCCAAAAGTGGTTCACAAGGTATCAGAGAGGGGCTCTGATCTGCACACCAGCACCCTGACACCAGCTGGGCCAAGACCTCTAATCAGAGGCTACTCAGAGAGCTTCTGCCTTCTGTCATCTGAGTTTTTAAGCAACTTAAATGTCACTTCCTCAGAGAGGAATTTCCCCATCATTCAATTAGTAAATTCCACAGAACTTTTTAAAAAATTAAATAATACCTAATGTTATCTGAAATTAAAGTATTTTTGCCCCTCTGTTGCTAGAAGGTAAGCTCTAGAGGAGGAAAGATCTTAGTTTATTCAATAGTTATTTGTAGAATGAATGAATCCTCAGAAACTGGTCCTTCCCACCCACCTTATCCGCTACTCCACAGTGTCATTTCCACATAAATTTTTAAAATCCTAAAATTCATAGGAACAAAGATCCCCAAGAGCTGAAGCAACCCTGAAAAAGAACAAAGCTGCATCACACTTCCAGACTTCAAACTATATTACAGTTATAATAATGAAAATAGTATATCATAAAACCAAACATACAAACCAACTCAACAAAACCAAGTGCCCAGAAATAAACCCCTGCATATAAAATCAACTATTACTGACAAGGAGCCATGACTGGTAGGTAGCACAGTGGATAAGGTGCCGGCCTGTGAACCAGAGGTTGCTGGTTCGATTCCCCAGCCAGGGCACATAACTGGGTTGCAAGCCAGGTCTCCAGCCAGGTCTGTGGCTAGAGGTGGGTAAAAGGCAACCATACATTGATGCTTCTCTCCCTCTTTCTGGAAATAATAAATGAAATATTAAAAAAACCCAAAACTACTATTGACAAGGGAGCTAATAATACAATACTTACTAGTGGAAGGAAAATCACTTTAGTAACAAGTGCTAAGGAAAGTGGGTATTCACTTTCAATAGAATGATATTGGACCTTTATCTTATACCATTCACAAACATTAACTTGAAATAGATAGTAGACCTTGATCTTATGCCATTCAGAAATATTAACTTGAAATAGATATTATATTTAAATGTAAGATTTGAAATGTTGAAATTCCTAACACAGGGGAAGAACTGTTCTACATGGGTTTTATGAATAAATTTTTGGGAGGACAGCAAAACCACAAGCAACAAGTGTAATATCAACCTGAAAAACTCCTAGAGAGCAAAAGGAACCTACAATATGAAAGGGAACCTATGAAAAAAATCAGAAGAGATATAAAATAAGCATTTTCGGAGTGATGGTTACTTGCAACTTCAAAAGGAACCAACTGAAAAGCTTTTTTATAGAAATAAACAAGCTTCATACTTTCAGACTAGAAAAATAGAAAAAATTAGATCTGATTTAAAATACCAATGAAAAGTTTAGTACTAAGTATTTAATTTAGTATTATTTTAAAAATTAGAGGAATTAATTCTTTTCTTATTTCTCAATTGAGGGTGGTATTTTTAAGACAGAAAATCCCAAAAAGCCATTCAAGAACTTTACAGAGCACAATACAGTACAATACATTTTAATTTTATGGTAACAGAAATCTTAAGAAGTGAAGAAACAGTTGTTAAATCAGGACAAATACATGTATCTCTCATACCAAGGGCTCCTACGATGAAATATGCACAAAAGACAGAGTTCACAGGAAAACACAACAGTTTTTGACTACGAATATGTTTGGCATAATTCATAAGGAAATTTTGTTTTTGACCTGTCACAGCAGCAAAGGTCACAGAGCTATGATGTCAGTGGAGGTACAAGGAACAAAGGGCTCCATGCAGGCTGGCACAGCCTCTGTGGGGAGCAGTTTGCACACAGACACAAATTGTTAAATGCAGTTGCCTTTAGCCCAGCAATTTCACACTAGTAATTTATAGGTATAGGTATATCATATAACTAGGTATTACACAGCTGTTAACAAGAATTGAGACCACACTACGTAGTTCCTCTCTACTATACATTAAGTGGGGAAAAAGCAAGGTTCTGCTAGTTTTGTCAAAAAAAAAACCAACCAAACAAACAAACAAAAAAAAAACCAACCACATAAAATGTGCATAGAAACATTTTTAGGAAGACTCACAAAACATGGGTTGTGGTGGCCTCCGGAATGGGAACCAGGAGCGGGAGGACCCGACGTGTAGGAGCAAGCGGTCCGGGGTGCACTCGGACTCTAGAATTTGGTGCTGCCTCAGGGTGGGTTTCGGCAGATTGCTAACAAGGAGGAGGGCGGCGTGGGGGGAGGTCAGGTCCGGTGACAGGGCCCTTCCAGCTTTCAACATCAATAAACGCTAAGTTGGCTGCTTTAATTTCAGGGCTCATTTAATGACAAACAGCATATAAGACTATTTTCAAGATGGGAAATGTTCCTTTGAATGGTACTTTTAAATAAGGCAGAGTTGTAAGACTTAACCCTTTAGTATTTCCCATAGCAATGAAGAACAGGCAATAAAGCACAGGCAAACTTTACTCGTAAAACTGGAGTCCGTTGGGTATGTTTGGGAAACTTCTTAGTTTACACAAATACAAACTCTCAAATTTGGGTGCGGGAGAGCTGTTTTGACCCCTTTCTGGCTGAAAGTGAACAAATAGGTCAGTGTTTCAAGTGTTTTTAAAGACTATTCCAATTATTTTCATGTTTGTTCCAAGACCAGCGTGCTATATACACAGGGACCTTATCATGTGTATTTTGCTGAAATTTTGGCAACAACCAAGCAATCACATGAATATCATTTGCAGACTTTTAAAAACATTTTACAAGAGAGGATCGGCTCCAGGGCCTGGCCGGCACAGCCGGGGCGCCCACTTTCGGGCCCGCGAGAGGCTCGGGGATCGGAGGCGCGGCCCGCGGCCGGGGGCGGAGGGGGGCGGCGCGGCTGAGAGCAGCTCAGCGGTGAAGCCAACCCGCCGCTCCTTCCCCCACCCCTGCCGACCTTGCGGGCAGAAGCTTCCAGGCTCCTGCCGCCGGCGTGAGGCGACTGCTGCGGAGACTGAAGGTTCTCCGCCAAAGCCCTTGAGCCGCTAAAGTGGCAGCGGCGGCGGCTGCTGCGCAGACGAGGAAATGGAGCGAGCGCTTCCGGCGCTTCCATTTGCCCCACAAAGTGGCGGCGGCGGCGGCCTCAGCGTCGCAGAGCCAGGCGGCGACACCTGGCCGGAGGAGGTCGCGGCGACCGAGGCCTCTGCGGGCGTCAGCCAGGAGAAGCCGCAGGACTCTTCTGAGGCGGGCGCGGCCGCGCTCCTCAAAGGCCCGGCAGAGCCCGAAAGACCGGTTAGGAAGATTTTTCAGATCCCCAGGAAGAGCAAAGAAACATGGTGCTTCCCCTCTTCCCCAACCCCATCCTTTCATTAGAACCTCGGTCTCCTCTTTCCACACCCATGCGAGACACGTAAACACGCAGGCTGCGCGGCCGTCTCTCCCCTCCCTACCACGGCAGCCCCGCTGCTGCGCTAGAAGAAAGCGGTGGGCCGCGCTCCTCCGCTCCCCTGGTCTCCTGGTCCGCCGGCCCCCGCTCCCTGTGGAAGTTGGAAATAGCTCAGGTTTGAAGCTTGTCCGTGAGTCTGTAACTCCCAGAGAGGAATGATGGTGCTTGGCGCCCCTCCCTCCCAACCCTGAAGGCAGAAAAGCCGATATGTATATATATCTTGTTCCCCAAAAGCGATTTTAGAAAAGTAGTCAGTAATAGCTCTCTAGTGGAAAAACTTTCTTTTAATTTTTTTCAAAAAGAGTATTTATGCTTTTTGCTAACTGTATTTGCTCTAGTGCCAGAACCTGAACCTGGTCAATGGCACGGACCAGGTATGCAGGCTGGACTGCCCAGAGTAGAGCTCTAAAGTTAACTGCGAAAACTCCAGAACGTGGTCCTTTCAGTATGAGCAAGAGAAAGAATAAAGTAGTTGCTAAATTTGATGAGTCGTGCAGAATAAACCATAGTTGTTACAAATTTACTTAACGGGGACCCTCATAACTTATTTATGTACAGACACAACATTTTATAGAATTACTGCTGTCTGGTCTTTTTCTTGTTAAGGCACGTAAAAATGCATTAGGGATGTACAGTTAAGATAAGTGTATTTTTCTTTCTTTTTTCTTTTTTTAATTTTTAAATTTTATTGTTGTTGTTTCACATCCATCCCCTTTTTGCTCCCCTCCATCCTCCTCCCCATCCACCCATTCCCCCCAAAGTCAGTCCCACCTGCTGTCCATGTCCATGGTTCCCCCATACTAGGTTCTTGTTTAAGCTGCTCCCCTTTCTTGCCTGTGCCTCCCCCTCCCCCTAACTCCTTTCCCACTGACCACTGAAGGTCTATTCACTGTATTCATATACTTGGTTCTATTTTGCTTGTTGTTAGTTTTGCTCATTATTGTCCCGTAAATGGGTGAGATCATAGGATATTTGTCCTTCACTGACTGGCTTATTTCACTAAGCATAATACTCTCCAGTTCCATCCATGTTGTTGCAAAGGGTACAAGTTCCTTCTTTCTTTCTGCTATATAGAATTCCATGGTGTAAATGTACCAAAGTTTTTTGATCCAATCATCCACTGATGGGCACTTAGGCTGTTTCCAGCACTTGGCCATTGTAAATAGTGCTGCTATGAACATAGGTGTGCATAGGTTCTTATGCATTGGTGTTTCAGGATTCTTTGGGTATAGTCCAAGTAGTGAAATTGCTGGATCAAAAGGCAGTTCCATTTTTAGTTTTT
>PVIW01013979.1:0-25209 GCA_004026585.1 Noctilio leporinus | reverse complement strand
GGTGCCTGGGCTGTGCTGCTGTGCCTTTAACAAGGAGCCCTCCAGAGGCAAGGAGGAACCCTGATTTGCAGCATTTGCTGATCTCCCTGCAGTGTGCAAACACTCCCACCAGGGCCAATTTCTTGCTTGGATCCTACTTGAGTAGTGGCCGCCTGCCAGGGGCAGACTCGGATTAAAGAGGTCGTCCTGGTGTACAGGGCCTGTCACCCATCTGACAGGGCAAAGAGAGGCCAGGTACAGAGGTGTCACGTATTATTTTGTTTTTCCTTCCTTTAGCCATGCAAGTGCTAAAGGCCCTAGCCAACTGCAAATTTCTCTCCAATCCTGTGTCTACCAGCTTTGCCTCTTAATTCAGACCTTGCTGAACATTTTGTGCCCAGGTGTACTGATTAGGCCTAGGCCAGAGAAAAGGGGCTAAGACTGACCTGGAGTCCTTCCCTAGGCAGTGCATCCCTCCCAGGGGCACCGATTCCCATAGCAGTTGCCACTTTATCCTTGGGACCTGGTTGTCTGCTCATACTGGCCCTTTGGTACTCTCAACTCTTTTGTTTCCTTCTTGCTCAATGATGGGTTTCTTAATTGTTTGTTAGAGCATAAAATAAAACTGCACTGCTACTCCTGTCTGAGTTTGTTTTCAATTACATGGCCTCCACATTTCTTTGCTTTGTCCCTGATGTGGAGGTGAGGTGTGGGATTCAGTCATTCTAGTCAGTTGAAGACCATTTAGGAAATAGAAGAAAATGAAAATGAATGTTGTCACACCATTTAGCATTTACAACAGTCAGTATTTTGGAATACCGCACATATTTAGTTTCATAGTAATGTTTATATACTACATGCCCAACAATAACACAATGTGTGACTTTGCAATTTCGGGATTAAATTTTTCCTGAACCATCATCATTGAACGTATCGGCTTTTCCTCTTTCAAAAAATTGAATGCTGTTCATTGGATGCATAAAAGTACAACAATGGAATTGTTGAACACTTCATATTCCCATTCCTTGTTATTATAAATAATGATTTGATGGCATTCTTCTGGATTATTTTGTCTAGATGTTATTTTCCCAAAGAGACTTCAAAAGGTAGGATCACTGAGTTATAAGTGTGTTCCTCCCATATTTGAAAGCTGTTAATTTAAAGTACCCACTTGTCATCCAGAAAGTGTGCCGACCCACCAGATTCAAGTCTGTCACCAGAAGTCGAATTTGCAAGGGTGTCCATATCCTTAGACCAGTAGGTGTGATAGCTGCCCAGTGAAAAGCTTAGTTTGCATGAGAAGATAAAACAACCCAGAAACCCTAGCATCTCATACCAGTGAAGAAAGAGTTGAGAGGATTAGTTAAGTGTTTGGGGGAAAGCGTTGGGTCCCTCTAACATGCCTAACTTTTCTCTTCACAATGGGATTGAAGTTCCTTCCTCCTTTACCTAGTAATTTTACATTGGGTGCCAGATAGTGGGAAAGTTTGCCTTGGGTGATATGTGTGTTCCCAAACATAGTTTTGAGCTATGTTCTGGGATTCTGTTAAGTAGCTTGGAAACAGTCTGGTTCTAGGCTTTATTAGATTGAGAAAGAATCTTGCCTAGTCCTGTTATCTTGAAACACCTGAAATGGACTTTACATTCGATGAGCTGTGTCCAGCACTGTTAGAAGGCATCTGTTGACTTTGTCACCCAACGTGCATGCATCATTCCTCACTTGCCACCCATATTCTTATTTTGTCCTGCACATGCCCATTACCCTTCCCCTGGCCAGTCAGACACTGCCTCCTTCAGGCAGTGGTGATCGGATCCCACCAGTGACATGGATAGAGGGAGAAGAGAATGTGAGATGTTTTGTGTTTCCTTTCCTTCTTCCTTCGGTATAGCCTTAGGTGACTCCTGGTGGAATAGGTAACCACTCAGTCAAATGTGTACATTGAACCTCATGTTCTGGCTCAGATTTTGTTGCAGTTAACAGTTCACTAGCAAAGAAGTAAGGAATGTTTAACGCAGCCCTGAGCAGACATGCCCCCTCACCAGGATTGTGGAGACTGACCCTGAAACACCAGGATGAGGGAATGACATAAAGGTTACTGCTGCTTTGACTGGCTTTGAGATCCTCATCAGAAGGCTGATCATTCCATTCCAGAAATCAGCAATGAACATATTCAGCAAGATCAAAACAACTCCAAGGACTCAAATTCCAAGGACTGCTCATCGCCAGCACCCTCTTTGTGGTCCTTACCCCATTCCCTTCCCATATTTCTTCTATATAATCTTTCCCCTGACAGGCTTGGGGGAAGGTGGATGTTAGGGTGTTTACCCACCACCTTCTCCCATGTCCGGTATCTGATATTATTAAACATGCACTTACAATCCAATCCCTGTCTGTTTTTTGGCTGGGTGCTGATAGGCAGCGTGAGTCCCGGACTCTGCTGACCTCCAGTTTCAATACCTTCGGGGGTGCGGGGGTGCAGGCAGGCACTGAACCATAGGAAAGTTGGATTAAGAAAGGCAAGTGACAAAAAGCAAGGACCTACGGTCTAGATTACTCTATCCAGCAAAGCTATCCTTTAGAATGGAAGGTGTGGGGAAAATGGATTCATTCAGTCAGGATCTGTCACCTGAACAACCAGAGGGAAATGATTCAGCAAATAGTAAGTAACGAGTGACGTCCTATGTGGACACACAGGCGGCTTTGTTTCAAACACAGTATTTAAGGAGTAAGAGCTTTCCGTTTGTGGGGGATCACATCTAGCAGATGCAATAAAGGCGTGTTGGGCATCCGGACGGTTTCATGCATCTTTCCCCTTCTGCCCTATTTCCAAGTGCACCTGCCTGGCCTGGAACATTTGCAAAACAGAAGGGCAGAGAAAGTGCTTCCCAGACAAGGTAAGGATAAAGGAGTTCATCATCACCAAGCCCTTATTATATGACATGTTAAAGGGGCTTATTTAAGAAAAAGGAGAAGGTCAAAACAATTAACAAATTCACAACTATCAACAACTGAATTTTAAAAAGCAATCTAACCAAGCAAGAACAGGAACAGAACCATAGATATGAAGATCATTTGGAGGGTTATCATCTGGGATAGGGATGATGGGAAAGGGTTGGGGGAAAGGTGCAAGGATTGAAAAGTACAAATTGGCAGATACAAAACAGAAAGGGGTGGTGGTGTTAAATCCCTATAGGAACACGTAGGAGTAGCCAAAGAACTTATACACATGACCCTTAGACATGAAATAATGGGGGTGGGAGGAGCTGGTGAAAATGGAGGTATCAGGTGGAGAGGGGCAAAGAGTGCAAAATTGGGACAACTGTAATAACATGAGCAGTAAAATATGTTTAAAAAGGAAATCCACAGCCCTGGCTGGTAGCACAGTGGGTAAGGTGCCGGCCTGGGAACCCAAAGGTCACAGGTTCGATTCCCCAGCCAGGGCACATGACAAGGTTGCAAACCAGGTCTCCAGTCAGGTCTGTGGCTGGAGGCAGGTGAAAAGCAACCATACATTGATGTCTCTCTCCCTCTCTGCCTCTCTCCCTTCCCCTCTTTCTAAAAATAATGAAATAAAATCTTTAAAAAAAAAAAAGAAAGAAAGAAATCCACTTTAAATATAAAAACAGATATGAAAACATATCTGTAATAAGATAAATGAAACCATGCTATGAAAAGTATAACTATAAGAAAGTTTGAGTGGTTATGATGGGGACTCAAATATTGGAAAAGTTTAGTTTCAGGTAACAGCTAATAAGCTTAATGATTAATGTATGTAAAAGCTATTGTTTCAGGAACTGGAGGTATGATCCACCTTGACTCCATGGCGTAAACACTTCCATCCAGGTCAGAAGACCTCCGCCCAGGAAACAGATGGAAGAATGCTGCATTCTTCCATGCTCCCGCTTGGAATGCTGCTTTCATTAACGTTTCCCCTGAATTCCAAGCCCCTTCCCTACACCTTTCTTCTCCTTAGAAAAGGGGCCCGTTTATAATGGAATGTAAGATGGTCTGTTAGGGTGCAAACCCGCTGTCTTCTCAGATCCAAGACCATCTAAATAAAGTGCCCATAAAGATTCAATCCCTGCCTCTGTTTATTGGGTCTGGTAGGTGACAGGCAGCACGAACACTGGCTTTTCCCATTTCAGGTATATTAGTAGCAGGCCAAGTAGACTTCGGGACAAGGAATGTAATAGGATGGCGGACAGTTACTACTTAGAAAGGGGTTGATTCGTGAAGAAGGCATAATAACTTTAAATATATATGCACTACAAATAAGAGCTTCAAAATGCAAGAAACAAAACTCACAGGAAATAAAGAAGAAATACACAGATCCACAATTAAAGGTAAATACTTTCACATTCCCCCTTCAGTAATTGATAGGACTATATTTCAGGAAATCAGACAAAGGATAGCAAGTTAAAAGCTAAACAGCTATGTTGTTGAAAAGAAATAACGATAAGAGTAGAGATGAATAAATTGTAAACTGCACAAATGGTAGAGAAAAATCCATGAAACCGAAAGCTTTCAAAATACCATAACACTGATAAAAACTAACCAGAGGATACGAGGAACAATATTTGTGAATACATTTGCTAATTGAGATGAAGCGGACACATTCCTTGAATGACCCAAATTACCCAAACTGACGCAAGGGCAGTTAGGAAACCTCAATGTCGCCACATCTGTAGAAGAAATGGAACAGAAAGCTTCGGACTCACATGGTTGCGTTAGTGAATACTATCAAGTACTGAATGAGGAAACATGACCAATTCCATACGGATTCTTTCACAAAAGAGAGGAGAGGAAACATTTCCCCAATCATTTTGTGAGGCCAGCATTACATAACACCCAAACCAGATGAAGACAGTGCAAGAAAAGGAAACCTTGGACCAGTATCCTTCATGAAATTACACACACACACAAATCCTTAATTAAATATTTGCACAAGTAATGTAGCACTATATAAAGAAGATGATACATCACAACCGAGAGAGATTTAGCTCAGGAATGAAATATTAGATTTGCATCAAAAATGAATCAGTGTTGTTTATCATATTAAGGAAATAAAGGACAAAATGCACTCATTTAGATAGATGCAGCAAAAACATGTGACAATGGTCAACAACCACTCACGATATAAACTCAGGAAAGAACATATAGAAGGAAATGTTCTTAATCTCATAGAGGGAATCTACAAAAATTCTACCTCGGACATGATACTTAATGTTAAAAGGTAGAATTCTGACCAACAATGCACTAGGGTTCCCTTTTCTCTGAGTCCTTGCCAGCACTTGTTTCCTGATTTGGTAACTATGGCCATTCTGACAGGTGTGAGGTGGTATCTCATTGCAGTTTTTAAACTGCATCTCTCTGATGACTATAGAAATGGAGCAATCTTTCATATGCCTCTGGGCCCTTTGTATGTCCTCCTCAGAGAGCTGCCTGTTCAGATCCTCTGCCCATTTTTTTATTCCGGTTATCTGTCTTCCTGGTGTTGAGTCATGTAAATTCTTTATATATTTTGGAGATCCAACCCTTGTCTGAGGTGTCATTGGCAAATATGTTTTCACATGTGGTTGGTTCCCTTTTCATGTTGCTGAGCAGAAACTTTTTATTTTGCTTTACTCTCATTTGTTTATTTGTTCCTTTATTTCTCTTGTCCTAGGAGAAATATTGATGAAAATATTGCTGCGTGGGATATCTGAAATTTTTCTGCCTATGTTTTCCTCTAGCACTTACATGGTGGCGCAGCTCATGCTTAAGTTTTATATCCATCTTGAGTCTTTTTCTGGTGTAAGTTGGTGATCTAGTTGTGGTTTTGGGTTGTTTTTTGTTTGTTTGTTTTTGCATCTTCCTGTGCAGTTCTTCCAACACCCCTTGTTGAAGAGGCTCTTTTCACTCCACTTTTGGCTCCTTCTCACCTAATACAGGAAACCAATGAACAAAACAAACAAAGGAGCAAAATAAAACCAAAGGCATGGAAACAAGGAACAAACAGACAGTGATCAGATGGTTGGGGAGATGGGAGGGTGGAAGGGTGAAAGAAGGGGAAGAGTTTAGTCAAGGAACTAGTATAAACGACCCATGGATGTGGAGAACAAGGTGGGAATTGACTGTGGGAGAGGGAATGGGGTGGGTGGGCCAGGGGAGAACAATGGGGGGAAATGGGACAACTGTAATAGAACAACAATAAAGTAATTATTTTTAAAGATGAAATTCTGTTCAACATTGTCCTGCAAATTTTAGGCAGTGCACTATCAATGAAGGAGGAATAAAAGTCATACAATTTGGGAAACATGACACAGTATTACCTCTATTCAGAGATGATGTGTCTGTGTATGTAGAAAATCCTATCTACAAAAATAAAAATAAAAGTAAAAATATCAATATCATTTACAATGGTATCCCAAAGCATGAAATACTTAGTGATGCACTTAATAAAGTACATGCAGAATCTTTACAGTGAAAGCTAAAACCTGTTATTAAGGGAAATGAAAGAAAACCTATATGAGTCATGGAATGGAAGACCCAGTGTTCTTACATTGTACGTTCTCACCACACTATTCTATTAACTTGATGCAAACCTAATAAAAATCCTGATTTTGCAGAAACTGGCAAACTAATTACAAAATGTACGTGGAAAGGCAAAGAACCGAGGAAATGAATCTATGCGGTGGAATAATGAAAAACCCAATGACTTGGGTGAATCTCAAAATTATTATGCTCGGTAAACCGGGTGGACTCGAGAGTACATACTGAATACTTCTATTCAAATGAAACTCCAGAAAAGGCAAATCCAACTACATTTGTTGTCTGACACCAGAACGTAGAGGAGAAGCTTGATCGTGAAGAGGCACAAGGGCAATTGGGAGAGTGATGGGAAGTGTTCTGTATCATGACTCTTGTTGTGCACGTCTTTGTCATAACTCACGGAACTGTATACCTAAAAGGTATGCACTTTTCCATGTGTACATTTTGCCTCAACTACATTGAGCCAAAAAGGGGCAAGGATGAAGAAAAAATGAATAGTAAAATCGTAGATTTAAACCCAACCATATCAATATTATGTTAGATGTCGATTTGCCAAATAATCCAATTTAAAGCAGACATATTAGAAGGATTTTGTTTTTTAAAAATCACCCTACAGTCTGTCTATGTGAGCCCCAGGTTGGAAAAAGACACACAAAAGTAAAGAGTAAGCACCGAGAGCTGATGTAATTATATCAATATTAGATAAATCTGCCTTTGAGGAAAATTGTATTACCAAACATAGAAAGGATGCATTTCATAATAGTAAGGGTAGCAACTGATCCATCGGAAAGCTCAACCAATCGTAAACGTGTTTATGTCGCCCTGGATGGTGGCTCAGTGGATTGCTGCCAGCCTGAGAACCCAAAGATCACTGGTTAGATTCCCACTCAAGGCACATAACCAGGTTGCAAAGCCAGGTCTCCAGCCAGGTCCTTAGCGGGAGGCAGGTGAAAGTCTACCTACCATACATTGATCTTTCTCTCCCTTTCTTCTTCCCCCTGCCAATCTCTATAAAAAAATGAATTTTTAAAAATTGAAATAAAAAAGTAAGTAAATAAATAATTGTATGTCTAATATCATACCTTAAAAATACATGAAGCAAGAGTAGATAGGTTTTATAGTTGAAAAGGACCGGTCGAAAGTCACAAAGGAGATTTTCAACATCCTCTCTCAGGGAGTGAGAGAAGGAAACAACACAATCTGGTAAGACAGAGAAAGGAGACTGGTACTATAAGCCCCTGGCCAAATGCAGCTCACTGCCTGTTTGTAAATAGCCCATGAGCTAAGAATGTCTTTTCTCTTTGAATGGGTAGTGAAGGAAGAAGGTGGGGGAGGAGGGAAGGGATGGGAGAAGGGGAAGGAAAAAGGGGGAGGAAGAAAATGGGGGAGGAAGGAGAAGAAAGAGAAGGGGCAGCAGCTACAGTGACACTGTGTAGGTTAAAGAGCTACAGTTTTTACTATCCGGTGTTTTACATTAAACGTTTGTTGAGCCTGACACAGAAGATCTGAATAATACTATCAACTACCTCAACGGAATTGCTATGTTGAGAACATGACATACAGAATCTAAATTTTAGATCTGTGTAGGTCATAGACTCTTTTCAGCTACAAAGGACATGTTCACCAAGATAAAGCATTTGCAGGGCCAAAATCAATTTTCAATAAATTTAATATTTCAGAGATTGAAATCTTACAGAGTATGCATTCTCACCAGCCTTCTCTAATTCCCAATTTTAGAGGAAAAGCTTTCTTTTTGTTTTTTATTTATTTTCAGGTATTTATTTATTTTAAAGATTTTGTTCATGATGTTCAGAGAGAAGGGCAGGGAAGGCGGAAGAAAGGGAGAGAAACATCCATATATGGTTGCCTTTCACCTGCCTCCAGCTAAGGATCTGGCTGGAGACCTGGCTTGCAACCCGGTTATGTGCCCTGGCTGGGGAATTGAACCAGCGACCTTTGGGTTCGCAGGTCAGCCCCAAACCAGAGCCACACCAGCCAGGGTCTTCTTTTGTTTTTAAATAGTCCTTTGCTCTTTTAAAAACGATTGTCTTAATTGATTTTCAGAGAGAGGGGAAGAGAGGGGGAAAGGGAGGGAGAGAAACATTGACGTGTGAGGGGAACATCAGTTGGTTGCTCCTGCACGCCTGCAACCAGGGACCGGGCCAGCAACCCAGGCATGTGGCCCAACTGGGAATCAAACAGGTGACCCTTCGGTTCACATGCCAGTGCTCAATTTACTGAGCCACACCAGCCGGGGCTAGAGGAAAGTTCTTTCAACCTTTTACTGTGGATTATGACGTTCGCTGTGGGGGTTGTCATATATGGCCGGCCTTTAGTATACCGAAGTATAGTTCCTATACTCCCATTTTGGTGAGGGTTTTTTTTTGGATCCTGGAAGGATGCTGTATTTTGTCTAATTAATACACACACACCCCACCTCCAGCAGCAGGGAAACAATAGGAAGTTCCCACGGGCCTGTATAAGCAACAAATTAAGCCCCTGTTGTAAAGTGGCAGCTACCATAGGAATCAATGCCACAGGGAAGAATGCAGTGCCTAAGACAGACTCCAGGTTCATCTTAGCCCCCTAGGTCGGCCTGAGCTGATTGAAAAACTATGGAGGTAAAATGCGCTGCACGGTCGGAATCAAGAGGCAAGGCTGGTGGATAGAGGAGGTGACAGAAATCTGAAGTTGGTGGGATTATTCGGCCGTCAGTCAGCTAAATGGGGAATAACAGAAAATCAACGTAAAGGGTATCACTCTAAACCTACTTTTCTCTGGCCCTCCGGTTGGTGACAGGCCCCGTACATAACTGAGGGCCTCCTTGTACCTGAATTCTGGTGTGTCTCCAATTCACTATGGGCATGGCCAACCGGAGATCCACCCTAACCCCCTGGCACTCAGCCCCTCGCGGTAGCCCTTTAGTGAACTCGCATCCTTACAAGATGTTCAGACACCACTGGCTGCTGTCCAGCCACCCATAGGTGGGGCTGGACACGTGGGCCCAGGGACTGGTGGGTCATCCCTGCCTGCAAGACTGTTGGGTAAGGCATCGTGATGGAAACTAGTGGGGATTCTGCTAAGGGACCATCCAATATTGACTTTGCCTGCTTCTTCTCAGGCTACTCCCACTGGTCCGAATCCCCTTAGAACTGCTCCCTTCCTTCCTGGTCATCCCCGCGGCCCCCGCATCTCAAATGGCCACCCCTGGACCGTCCCCTTAGCCACCACAGATGCCTCTCTGCCCCCTTCACCCGGTACCCCCAGGCTGGCCCCATCTTCCTCGTCCGATTGCCTGGCCTGGTCCACCCCCTGGCAACACGCCCGCCACTCGTTAATCAGGAGAAAAGACTTCTGGCTGTGGACCCAGCAGGACCACAGGGCCCTGGCAGGGCATCTGCTCCTGGCCCAGGGGCGGAGAACGCCCACGGAGCGGGCGCCGCTCTTGCAGCTGAGGCCCTGGCCCCTCCTGAGCCTCAGCTACCCGGGCCCTTGAGGCCTCCAGGGCTGACGAGCTGCCAGGATTGACCCTGGCTATTCCTGGAGCCACACGACCTGCGTCTCAGTCTTCAGGCTGCATGGTTCCTCAGCCTGTGGTCCGAACTTCTGAGGCACAGTGGTTCCCTCCCGAAGCTCTGCTCCTTAGCATGTGACATCACTTGAACCCCCCTGAGCGCCTGCACAAATAGGTCCTTGCCACCAGTTCCCCGAACCCCGGCTTGCAAGTATCCGAGTCACCTGACTTTCCCACCCAGCCTGTGGGACCCCAAGGCTGTGTGGGTAAGCCTCCAAGCCCAGGCTGTGCCAACCTGGGCTACCTCCCACATGACCAGCTTGCTGACTGCCAGTCCCTCTCCATCGATTTCGGAGGGTGAGTCGGGTGCCTGCTGGGCCAGGCCCATCCTGTCCTTCCCTGTAGGCCACACGTGGCCCATGTCCGCATCTGCGAGGGTTGGGCAGGGCCCAGCCTTGGGCTGATTCCCAGCAGGAGTCACTCCTGGGTCCTGTCTGCTCTTGGGCAGCACCATCTGTTACTCTGGGCGCTGTCAATTCCGGTGCCTGCTAGCCTGGGAGGGGTAGTTGGCAGCCCCACCACCTCTGCCCTGGGTCTCCTGGGGTCCCGGCCTCAGGCTTGGTCAGGCCCATCCCAGGGGCCAAGGAGGGATCGGCTGGGCACAAGAGGTGCAGTCTCGGGAGGACCATCCCTGGGACAGCTCCCAGTTGCGTTGCCTTCTGCTGGTACGCTGCTTAGGGGCTCTTCCCCCACCCCCCCACCCTGCCCCCGCCCCGCCCCCGCCCCAGACAAAGAGCTGCCTTGTCACTGTGGTAGCACGGGGAGGCTGGGAGTGCTGTCGATGCCAGGGGCCTTGGACTGGGAGGTAACCCTATGCCGCTGGCCTGCTTTTATAAGGTGGGCAAACTACAGTTCTGGTGGGTGGACACACTTCCTGCATAGCAACGGTGTACCGTAGGCCGACAGCCTTAAAAACTAAGTGGAAACATCAATTCCAATCCCAGTAAATCTGCCCACTGAAATCTTGTCAGGGACTGCTTCGTGTGGTCTAGGAGGCTGTGACCCCGTGCCAGCGAGGCCTGGGAAAACAGGCCTGTAAGACTAGACCGGAAGACCGGCAATGCAGGAGGCCCCCACCGTCTGGACCAGCACCCAAGGGTCCCTGGGGTGAATTAGGCCTTGAGGAATGCATTATACCCTTTGAAGCTTGCTCTGCTTTGACTAGTTTTAGATTAATGTACACCAGGTGTTTAGGATAAACTTATGCACCCGACTTTTGTACCCACCTGGCATCATCTGATCTAGCAGACCATGGCCTAAAGCAGGCCTCGGTGCTCCTTGAATTGTTATCTGTAGCTAGCGTCAGTTCTCTGTAACCAGCACTGCTTGAAATTGATGGCCGAGCTATATATACATGTCCGTTGTGTATCCCTAGGTGTATCCCATAGGAGAAAGAGTTCGGGGCGCTTCTCCCTAGGGAGATCTGCCAGCTCTTTCTCTCCCCTGGTAGACTGATATCACCCGCTACCCGGGAGGACCTCTCGGGCCGAGGTGCCCCTCAAAATCCGTCTTGAAGAAAAAACCATTGAGTCAAGGCCATACCAAAAATTCCATCCAGTCACTACCTCTCTATATAAGTGAGGAAAATGAAAATATTAACTGTTCCACAATGACGTTATTGTAGTTCTTTCACGTACGCAATGGCATATATTTAAAGTTTCTCAGAAAGAGGAAAAGCTCGTAGGTTACATGAAAATAGTTCAAAACGTTTTAATCCTGACCTTGCAAAGGTTACATCATATTGTGTTTGTCTACTTAGTGTATAAATGCACCTATGGAACAAAACATTTTAAAATGCTGACAGTTGTTACTGCTCAACGACACGACACAGCTCATTCTCCTTTTCTTCCATTTCCTGAAAGGCTTTCAAGTGACTAGGATGACTGAATCCCACACCTTCTGTCCAGATCAGGGAAAAGGCCAAAACAGGTGGAGGCCGAACTACAGAAAAGGCACTCAGGCAAGAGCAGCAGTTCAGCTTTATTTCCTCCTGCAACATACAATTAACAGCCCGTCCTCCAGCAACGGGGAAACAGTCGAGTGGAGAGTGCCAAAGGGCCAGTCGAAGCAAGCAGGTCCCCCAAATAAAGTGACAACTCCACTGTAGGAGTCAATGCCCCGGGGAAGGATGCGCTGCCCGAGGAGCCGAGCGACTCTAGTCGCTCTAGTTTCCGCCCCTTTTTCCTCTCCTACGCTGAACGGAAACAAGGGGGCGCAAAATGTTCCGCATGCGCAGGAAAAACAAACAAAGCTGGCAAAGGGCGGCATAAGTAGAAACGCAGAGCTGGTCGGGGTCTTCAACAGTCAGTTGGCTAAAAGAGGGAAAAAGAAAATGAACGTCAAGGTTCTAGTTCTGCACCTAGCTCTCCCTGCGCCCTCAGGTGGTGACAGGCCCAGTACACCGCGAGGAGGACCTCCTCACACCTGACTGGTGGCGTGTCTCCAATTCACTGGGGACATGACCCTTCTTCCGAGGCCCACTGTCGCCACCGGCCACCCCACCCCTCACCGTGGCCCTTTTTAGAACTCACACTGTTAGATGATCGCCAGACACTATGAACTCCCTACAAATCGCCCCTGGGATGGGTTGGACACGGAGGGCGGCGAGCTGGCGGGCCATCCTTGAGCTCAAGGCTGCTGGGCAAGGCACCGTGATGGAACTAGCGGAGGTTCCCTTAAGGTACCATGCAGGATCAACTGGGCCTGTTTCCCCTCACGCCTCTCCCACCCGCCCCCATCAGCTCACGTCCGCTCCTCTCCTCCCTGGTCCCTCCAGCCGCCTTCTCCTCTCAACCGGTCACCAGTGGACCATCCCCGAAGACACCACGGACCCCTCCCTCTCTGCCCTCTTCACTCCGTACCCTCAGGCTGGCCCCATCTCCCCGGCCTCATCGCCTGGCCGAGTTCCTTCCCACTGGCCACCCAGCCACTCCTTCATTAGGATACATTTGGCGCAGTTGTCTTCCTGGACTTCTGGCGGTGGGCCCAGCGCGCCCACCGGGCCCTGGCAAGGCATCCGCGCCCGAGCCGGGAGGGCCGAGTGCCCGCGGGACCCGCGCGGCTCCAGTAGCGGAGGCCCCGGCCTCGCCCGGGCCTCCGATACTGGGGCCCTCGTGGCCCCCAAGGCCGTCTGCGACGCTAGGATCCCCGGGACTGCCCTGCTCTTCGCCGCGTGCGGCCACCCCGCCGGCGCACCCCGCTGGGTCTTGGGCCTGCATGGTTCCTCAGCCGCGCCCTCCCAAGGTGGCTTTCAGGGCCCGCACAACAGGTCCCCCGGCAGGAAGCTCCGCCCCTCAGCATGTGACAGTTACTGGAACTCAGCTGAGCGCCTGCGCGAACGGGCCCTGCCCCCACTTGCCCCTGTCCCCGTTTCCGGGAGGCCCCTGGCCACGTCACTGTTTCCCGCCGAGCGTTCCAGGCCCCGAGCGCGTGGGTGAACCTCAAAGCCTGGGCTGGTGCCCGCCGTGCCACCCTCCCGGGTGACCGGCTTGCGGACCGCCGCTCCCTTTTCATGGGGTCCTGGGGATGGGCGCAGTCAGGTGCTCCGGGACAGGCCGGGCCTGCCTTCCTTCCTCGCTGGGCTCCACACGTGGCCCGACTCTGGGTGGGCTGGGCAGGGCAGGGCCGGGCCGGGCAGGGCCGGGCCGGGCCGGGCAGGGCAGGGCTTGGGCCGATTCTCCACAGGACTCTGTCTTGGACCCTGCCTGCCCGCGCGCAGCCCGGGGCAGCCGGGATGGATGGGCCTTGCTCCTTCAGCACCATTTGTGACTCTGTGCTGTCACTCCTGGTGCCTCCCAGCCTGGGCGAGGGTGGTAGCTGGCAGCCCCGCGGGCTCCAGCCTGGGGCTGCGCGGGTGCAGGCGCACGCACGGCCACGTCTCCAGGCCTCAGGCTTGGGCGGGCCAGGCCCAGCGGCCCAGGAGGGACCAGCTGGGCACAAGGGCTGCTGGAGCAGGACGGCCGTCCCTGGGACAGCTACCAGTTCCGTTGCCCTGGGCGGGTGGTGCCTGAGGTGCCAGGGGCCCTCTAATAGGAGGCACCCCGTGTCTGCCGACCTGCTGGGTGCTAGTTTACTGATGTGCCTGGAAGGGGGTCAAGTCAACGGGAAAGGCGCAGCAGGAGGCCGCAGGGCTGAAGGGGCTGGTAGCGCTGAGAGGCAGCATTGCCTGGAGCGGTGTTTCCCTGCCCACACGCTCACATGCCCCTCTCCACCCAAGTTTGGGTGAGTAGATGAGGTGTTGGGTCCCAGGGGTCTGGGGCTGCTCACCTGGCGGGGCGCAGCAGCAGGCATATGGGGTGGGCACCAGCCACAGGAGGGACCCTGGCTTGCTTCCCACCTGTGTCCTTAAGGTTGATGCACTTTCCACATCTGGAGCCTTCTCTGTAGTAGCAGCTGTACTGAACCCACTGTGTGGTCATCTCTATCCCAGGGACAGCTGAGCGAATCCCGGAAAGACTTCCCCTACACCCTGACCTCAGCTGGAGGGGCGAGTCTTGGGGAGTGGAGCGTGGACATTCGTATGGTGCTAAAAGCCCCTGCAGCCCTGGCTGGTGGCACAGTGGATAAGGCGCCTGCCTGCGAACCCAAAGGTCGCTGGTTCGATTCCCCAGCCAGGGCATATAACCAGGTTGCAAGCCAGGTCTCCAGCCAGGTCCGTGGCTGGAGGCAGGTGAAAGGCAACCATACACGGATGTCCCTCTCCCTCTCTGCCTCTCTCTGAACATCATAAATACAATCTTTTCAAAACGGCGATGAAATTCAAGTACATGTTTATTGCACATGGAGGCAGGCAGCTTAAAAAAACAAAAACAAAAAAAGCCCTGCAGAGCATCAATGGTTTTCAAATGGTATCTGTTTCCTAGGACGGCTGTAGGTTGCAGGTGGACATGCGTTTTGTGCGAGGAGGTCCATCATTGATCTCACTGCACGGACCACCATTGTTCATAAACCTCACTTTCACCAGTTGTCGTGTACAGGGCCCAAGACTAGTTTAAAGGCAGGGTCAGCTCTTAGCTTTCTGCAGAGGAATGCAGAGCACCCTCAGCGGGAATTGCAGCCACTAACTGACAGGGACCAGGGCTAAAGGTGAGGTTGGGCTATGTGGCAGCTGGACGAAGGAGACACATCTGGGCCCACCAGCACCTCTTGTCAGCCCAGCCTTCTAGGAAGAAGTGCTTCGGAGTCTTTATTCCTACCTGATGCTGATCACATTGGCCAAAGCCAGGGAAAGGGCTGTACACAGCCGTAGAGTGGCTTCCTGAGGGGAAATGTGCCCGACCTACTGACTGGCTGCCACACTATGATAGTGAGAGAAGCTCTCTGCTGCCACCATCTTGGGCTCCAGCCTCGCCTCCTTCACTCTGGAGGACAGACTGTTCCGTAGCAAGATTGGTTCCTGCAAACCCTCTTTGCAGCACAGTGACATAAACCTGGATCCTCTCCCCTACCTCGCACCATGTGCTGGTTCCTGGAGCAGCCCACTGTCCTGACCTGGTCAAGCAGGTAATTTGCACATCTGGTAGCATTCTTGGACTGGTATCTGTGGCTATCCCACACCCTCTTTACCCTGCATCTTTATTTTTTTTTTTTTTTTGGTCACCTTGTCAAGATGCAGAGATTTATTTTGTCTTGTGGCCACCCGAAAGGCACCTCATGTGTAAGTTTCCTTCAACAAATTCAGTTACCACAGTGAAGTGGCCAGTCTCTTTGTTTGGTCTTTCCCTGCCCTCAGAATACTGAGGTAGATTTTTGGTCCTGGGATTGGTCCCTGGGTCTGTGTATCCTAACACAGTGGGCGACCAGCATAGAAGCCAGCCAAAGAAACGGGTCTTGGGAAAGAGGTCTATGTGGGGGAGATCCTGAGTCGGCCCTGGAATTCCATGAGGGCGCAGGAGGCCTGTATGCTAGATGCACGTGGATGACTGTGTCAGTGTGGGGACACCCCCAAAATGTCAACTGGTCTCATGCGCTTGTTTGTGGCCCTATGCATTGCACATGTGGCAAGAAAACACCACATGGCTGCGGGTGTGGGGTGGCCCTTCTTATGGGAGACTCCTAACGGTGGCACACCTGACTGTCAACAGCTCCCCAGTTTACAGGTGCCAGTTGAGGTTGGAGAAAACTTGGAAACCTTCCTGCTACAAAACAACCTTAGTCTCGAATCTCCTCTAAGAGGCCAGAAGACATGGCCAGTGAGGATGGTAGGAGGAGATGCTGGGGATGTGGGTGTGGGCCAGCTTTGGGGAAGCGTAAGCTCACGTGCGAGACACGGATGTCAAGACGCAGCAGGCTATGAAGACCTAGGTCTGTGGCTCCTCGCCTCCCCTTCCCCTATGGTGTCATCTAGGGAGTGAAAACTGCCTCATCACCACCACAGCCTCCTGCCAGGTCACACCCCTGGCCACCCGAAGGAGAAATGAGAAGGGTGGGTCATGGCATGCAAAAGCAGCCTGGGAGTAATGAGTCCCCCAGGTTGACCATGTATCTTTTCTTCCACTTCCTCTTGCCATGTTTCTCTCCAGACCCTGAGCTCTCCATTCCTGGATGAGCACTTATTGAGCATTCCTCCGTCTCCACCTAGTGGCTATCCTGGGTGCCTGCAGTCAGGCGCGACATTCGGTCACCTAATGAGTCAAGAGAGCAAAGGGTGCTGACAAGGCCTTGTGATGGAAGGAAGGGCTGCCTGTGTGTCCAGGACCCTGGCGTCTACCTCCAGGACGGGATTTCCCAACAGGGAAGACCGTGGGCGCTGGTTTGGGAGGGATCCTAAGGCATCTTCGGGTTTCCTTGTCGCTCAGGCTGTTCCACGGTCTTGGCTTGTTCTCCCTGCAGTGCACTGGGCCAGGCAAGCCCTTCAACTGGGACACAGCAATAGCGGCCCAGGATGCCTGCCTGTCTTCTTCGTCCCGTCAGCCCTTTGGCCCCTGGCCACAGGAGCCCTCCTCGCCTCCCCACTGTTGAGCTTGGTGCGCTCAGTTTAAATTGGAACAATGCTGCCAACGTACCCTCCAGCAACGCTGCTCCAGCAGACACCGCCCTCAACAGCATGTAACAATGATTCCAGCCTCACTCAGACTGATGCAGATTGTTCAAGGTTTGGCCAATCTGATGGGCAAAAATATCTCTTTGCTTTGTTTTGCCTTTTAAAACAGATCTCGGCAGGGCTGACATCTTACTCTTTATTTGCCTTTGTATTTCTTTTCTTATGATCTCCATGTTCTCCTTCATAGACTCACAACCTAGTTTTCCATTGGGTTTTAAAAGTCCCATATTAACAAATCCTTGTGAGTGAAATTAGCGCTCTCAAATTGAGATGAGTGTCCTTCCATTCGTCGTTTGCTACATACAGGTTTTCCGTTTCAAGTAGCCACTTTATTGTTTTTCTCCTCTGGGGTTTCTGAGCTCATATTACTTTTAGGACTCTCAGAAGATAGGATATCCACCTGGGTTTTTTTCCCAGCAGTTTGAGTGTTTCATTTTTCTGTTTACTCTTTGATCCACCTGGGATTTATTTTCATGTAAGGAACGAGAGGGATCTGCCTTTGTGTGCGCGCGCGCCGTGCAAAGCCAATTGTCTAAAGTGCCCTTCGCTGGGGTTAGGAGAATGGGAAAGCCACACGCAAGAGAAATGAAACTAGGCTGCCACTTAACACCATGCACACACGTGAACTTGAAATGCATTAAAGATTTAAATGTAAGGTGTTAAATGATAAAGTGCATAGAGGAATACCTGGCTACCAAACAGGTGGACCTTGGTCTCAGAGAGGCTTTTGTGGACTTGACCCCAAAGGCCAGGGAAGTAAACAGGAAAAATAAAACGAATGGGACACATCAAACTAAAAAGCTTCTGCAGTGCAAAAGAAACCATCAACAGCCCTGGCCGGTGGCTCAGTGGATAGGCGCCAGCCTGCAAACCCAAAGGTCACTGGTTCGATTCCCAGTCAGGGCACGTAACCAGATGGCAAGCCAGGTCTCCAGCCAGGTGTGTGGCTGGAGGCAGGTGAAAGGCAACCATACACTGATGCTTCTCTCCCTTTCTTGCTCCCTCCCTGCCCCCCTCTCTAAAAACAATTAATGAATCCTTTAAAAAAGAAACCATCAGCAAGTCAAAAAGGTAACCAACTAATGGAGAAGATATTTGCAAATGACACCTCCAACAAAGGGCTAACGTGGAAAATATGTAAAGAGCTCATACGACTCAACAACAAAAAGCATCCAATCCAATGTTTAAAAGAATGGGCAGAGGACCTGAACAGACTCTTCTCCCAAAAAGACACCAAATGGCCAACAGGTACATGAAAAGATGCTCGACTTCACTAGCTATAAGAGAAACGCCAGTCAAACCCACCAGGAGACAGCACCTCACACCTTTAGAATGGCTGGTGCCAGTAAGAGAAGAAATGGCCAGTGCTGGAGAGGATGCGGAGAAAAGAGAACCCTCATTCACTGCTGGTGGGAATGTAAACTGGTACAGCCACTGTGGGAAACAGTAGCACGTTTCCTCAAAAAATTAATAGAGCTACCACGGCACCCAGCAATCAATCCTTCTTCTGGCTAGCTACCTGACTAAGTTGGAAACATTTGTTTGTAAAGATTTGTGTACCCTCACCTTAGCTGCAGCATTTTTCACAGTAGTCATGGGAACAACCTAAGTGTCCTTCGATGGATGATTGGATGAAGATGTGGTACCTTTATACAATGGAATATTCCTGAGCCATAAGAAAGAATGAAATGCTGCCATTTCTGACGTGGATGGATCCTGAGAATGTCATACTAAGCAGCAAAAACGTATGATTTCACTCATATTTGGGATACAAAACAGAAATCAGCAAGTGGATAAACAAACTCTTTGATGCAGACAACAGTATGGTGGTGGTTGCCAGAGGGAAGGGGGTTGGTGGGGTAGTAAAGGGTAAAGGGGTCAGATGTATGATGCTAGAGGATGATTTGATTTGGGGTGGTGGGCACACAGTGCGATGTACAGATCATGTATCATAGAAACGTACACCTGAAAACTCTGTAATTTTACTCAACATCACCTCAATAAACGTACTAAAAGGAAGAGAAGTTCATTTTAAATGCTATTTGTTGAACGTTGCCTTTCTCATTTGTTAAAGCTCTCCTTTATCATATACTAAACTTCCATATGGATTTTGAAATCTTTTCTGCACTCTTCATTCCTTTTCATGGACCCGCCTTCTTACTTAGTTAGTTAGTATTGAATTCCTATTTCCTAGGGCTTATTCCACCTAATTACATACCTCTGGCAATGTTTCCCTGCCCATTCTCCACATGTATTTTCCCATTTGGACATTAGTATCATTATTTTCTTGGTATTTTAATGGAGAGTGTAGTGAGAGTGCAAATTAAATTTACCAATTAACTTAGCAAGAATTGTTATCTGTAGCGTTGTGTTTGTACACCGAGAACGGTGTAGAAGTCAATTCACTTAATTGAGCCCTGTTTGATGTCCTTCGGTAGAGTTTTACAGGTTTTACACCGGTAATTCAACAAATGCTCACTGAGCACCTGCTGTGTGTGGGCCAAAGTTTTCTGTGCCTGGGATGTAGCAGGGAACCGAAGAAGGCTGTGCAGGCCTGCTTCTGCACAGTTGTTACCCTAGTGGAGAAGCAAGAGAAGGAGCAAAGCATCAAAAAGTAAGTGATGTAGTGTTAGAACAGCTGATTCATGCTATGAAAGCCAGTTGGGCAGGGCAAAGGGAACCGGGGTACCAGCGAGGTGGGCCTCAGGAGGGTAAGTTGACCCAGGGTTGTTGGCAGGCTTTGTTGAAAAGGGGACATGAAGTTTTTACGTATTTATTCATTTTTCGATTTTAGCATTATCTATTCATTTCCCACTCTGAAAGCTCAGACCCTAAGGCGCTGATTCAACACCCACCCTTGCAACTACCATGCACGCACACATGCTTCCTCCTGCCCATCAGCTCAGTGTAGTGATACTGATCAGCATGTACACTATAATTGCTACGTGATTACTTACAAATGCATTTCCCAGGCACTCACTCCCTGGCAACCTTACCTTCAAGTCCACATGAAGAAAAGATTCCAAGCCTGCCTGAATATTTAACAAGGCTGGATCTGACCTAGAGTCCGTTGCTTCGGTTTAACTTGAGGTGATCTATTAAAGTGTAATAATGAAAACCTGTTTGGGTGCCAGGTTTCTCTGCACCGTCACCTGGATTTCCACACGTCCTCCCCTCAACCGCAGCAGCATTCTTTTCATTGGTCCGGCTCTGTCACCACGGTGGGTCAAAGAACGCTAATCGCGGTAGAGAACTCCTGAGTTGTGCACCATCATCATGTACATCACAGCCTCCAGACCTGTGAGGAAGAAATGCCTGGGGCCTGTTGTTTAAGCCACACAGTCTATGGCATTTGGTTATGGCAGTCCGAGGGGAATGAGATGCCTGCTTTAGCATCTCATGGCATCATGCCATCACTGGACCAGTTCCATGCCAGGGGCTGACACTAACTGATGCTGTAATGAATTCAACAACACATCTGAGTGACGGTCCCTGTGAGAGGTAAAGCAAATTTTGTTCAGATAGAGAAAGAGGTACTAGGGGGCACTGCTAGGAAAGAAGTGAATGTGTGCGTCCCAGTAGACAGGAGCCACTGGAGAGTGCGTTGCTCGAGTGGTCAGCCATTTGGGATTTGCTGTGTTTCCAAGGGGGTTGTTGGTGAACTTTGTGGTGCCAAATTTTGACGCAGCCTTCTGCTTGGGGTGGGGGGAGGGGTTCTTGTACCTAACGTGGTTTGTTTCAGAAATGTCGTGGTGTTCATCCGGCCACCTGCCGTGGTGGGGTGCCCTGCTACTTGTGGTGTCACTTTTTATTATAATGATGGTACAATGAGCATTGGGGTCAGTCTCTAGTCAATGCTTCCTCCATCTTGGGATGATGTGGTTTTAAGGTGGTGCTTGTTTTTATTGACTTCTGCCACGAGCTGTTTCCTGTGGTACATGCCTGGAGGTGGGGGGCTCTGATGGGAAGACCTAGCAGCTTACGGGCCCTCTGATGTCCGCTCCTACTTCCTCATCCCACTTGTCGGGACTTTCCCCTAACTTCCTTCTAGCCTGCCTCAGTGCCACTTTGTTGCGCCTACATCACAGCAGCACTGAAACGTGAATGTAAAGTGTTTATGAAAGGATGCTCGTTGGTACTTTTGGATAAAAGCCCTACATGTCCATTGCTAGTTATGCTCAAATCAATTACAGCATATCCGTACTGGGAAGCAGTGTGCAGCTAGGTTGGCTCACTCTATAGGTCTCTCAATCTTCTGAAACCTCAAGGGTCGCTGGCTACTGGGATGGGTTCTTTCCGTGAAGATGACAGGGGAGCAAGGGGGGTGGCCATGGTACTTCCTGAGGTCCGGGATCAAACAAGCATTTCGTTACTTTAGCCCGGAAGAAACCTGGAGTAACCTAACACATGTCAGTCCTGGTAGAGAAATAACTAAAGACAAATAGGGAAAAACATGATCATCATTTCTGTCAAGTTTGGCTTTCAGCTGCAGAGGTCAGAAACCCTTTTTGGTGAGTTTAGGGAGAGAGAGGATTATTACAGAAGCATTAAATAAGCTTATATGATTGTTGAGAGAGCTGAAGAAATGAACCCTGGTCTGATCTTCCTGAAACAAATGACCAACCAGTGTGGGGCTATCAGGCTGAGATGCTGGTCAAACTGCAACCAGGCAGCTGCCAGCACCACAGCCGGCTAGTGTGTCATGATCTTCCCCAGCTAGATGGCCCACACCTTCACTCTCCCCGCTGAACTCAGTCTCAAGTTTAAGTCTTGTCTGAGGGCATTGGATTAGAAGAACTAAATCACATCTGGATTCCTACCTGCAAAGGAGTCTGACGAGACACACAAGAGGGAGCCTGGAGTAGCCAACACATTTCCAGCATCAGGAGACACTGAAAATGTGTGGGTATTTATCTCCCCAGAGGTCTTGTCTTCCTACCTGCTCATATAGATAAACCACTGTAAAGTCTCTATTTTCCCTTTCAACAAATCCTTAAAAGGGAGTAAGTAACTAAGTTGAGCCTGTCCTCAAAGGGAGGAAAACTAAGCTCCATCTCCTGGAGGGAAGGAGTATCAGAGAACTTGTGGACATACGCTAACACCACTTCACTAGTTGACAAACACTGTAGGGGAGATACTCGAAGCTCTGAAGCTGTTTCGTTTCTTCTTCAAGTTTCACTCGCTGATTTTTGCCTCCAATGGTGGATGCTGCTAGGAGCTGTTGTTACTCTGGTGTTCCATTGGTGATTTTCTATTTGCCCTGTTCCAGCCTTTCACAATTTTAAACGATGCATGTAAGGCTATGGCTTTCTGTCTCCAGGAAGTTTGATGGGTAGTCCTTTCATTGTCATTCGGTTTTAAATAATCCACAACGTCTACCATTATTGGCTCTTTTAGCAATGAATTGGTCAGGAGTGCATCGGAAGTTTCCAAACGTATGTGTGTTTGACTCTAAACTATCATTCTACAGTTGTGTTAAAAATGTAATTGTACGATGGTCAGAGGTCATTGTATGATATTGATTCTTTGAAATGAGCTCAAACTTCTTTTCTGGACCATTAGTATGTGGTCCAAGTTATAATTGTCCCCTGTGTCCTTGTGTGGCATGGGGGGAGGGGAGGAAACCCTATATGTTCTTTGAAGTAGGTGCAAGGTCTTCACAATTCTTTCAGATTGTCGTTTGAATCTTCTATGCTCTTTCCAATAGTTTGTGGTTGATTTGCCTGTTCATGGTCGAGGTGGGTTAAATGAAGTGATTTGCCTTCTCTTTGTGAATGAAACTGTTTATTGATTTATTTTAGCATTAAAAAACATGCCAACTTAGTCATATGAAGCTTCCTGGAAATACAGCACAGATTTTTACATTTCTTTTCAGTTTTGTTTTGGCTCCTCCTCGCCTCATTGCCTTGCCCACTTCCAATCAACCTCCATATCAGTCCACCCTCAGGAAGTCTACGCTAATAATCTAGTTCACACCCTTGGATATAGCCAAATGCATACATCAATCCATACAGAGACACACATGCATACACACACACACACACACAAACACACACATACACACACGTACCTTTGTATGCATGTATATGTGTGTGTGTGTGCATATATATATATATATATATATATATATATATATATAAATATATGTGACTTGTGTTGCACAAAATTGGGCTCACATCAACACACCCTGGGCATCTTATTTTGTCCTCACCGAGTAACCAAAGTCCATCTTTCCAAATTGATTGTCATGGCTCTGGCCTGTTCTCTTAATGCCTGTATAACATGTGTGGGTGTTGCTTGAGCCATTCCCCTCTGTTACTCACCTCATTTCCAGTTGTCTGCCACCATGAGATAAGTGGCAACAAACATCGGTTTACATGTATCTGTTCACCTGAACTGGACCAGTTGTGCTGACTGACTGCCAGCATTAAACAGAGCAGCAACCCGGGGCTGTTGGAAATGTGGAAGAAAAGGTATTCTGGTCCATTTCAGGTGGAAATGCGAGCTACGCAGAATTCTTGGGAAGCAATTGGGCGATAATATCTCTTCCTCCTGGAAATCATACCCAGAGAATGAGAATTGTCTCTTGGCCAAGTCATACTGAGCACAGTAGAGGGATAAAAGGAGACAGATTGCTGTTAACATGCCCTTAATGGCAGTTAAGAGCCAGAGCACTGGGGGAAGAGGCGGTGGTGGGATAGGGTCCTCTGCTGTGATGCTCAGGTCAGGGACCTAGAGGGAAAATCTGGGGCTCTGAAATATGAGACAGTGCTACATGAGGGATGCCTCTGAGGATGTTGGCCCTGCAGAGCCTCCGGGGCTCTTGGACTGGCAAAGGGGACCTGCCCTTCCCCAGCAGAGGTGGCACTTCTGCCATACTGGAAGGTGCTCCTGGGAACTCCCCTTTGAAGGGTTACAGATGTCCCCTGAGGTGCTGCCTCCACTTTGTCTCCTGGCTGACAGGTGAATAGGTAGGGTTAAATAGCAGATCACCTGGCTGAGTAGGTGGTTCTCATAGGGAGGAAAGCGGACACCTACCTGCCTCATGAAGGATGTTGGGACTGAGCAAGTGAAAGGGCACTGTAGGAAAGGAGGTCACAAGGCTGGCCCCTGTGTTAGGACCTGTTGATATTAGGGCCCCTGGCATAATAGAGAACCGGTGGCAGCACATAGTGACCAAAAGGCATTACCGTAATGCCTGACAAGGAGAGAGGGTCAATCGAGGGGTCTTGACCTACAAGGAGTTGTGGAGATGGTTAATAGAGCATGGCATCCCCAGGAGCAAAGCAGACGGGCAGCCAATGGGCATGCTTGACACATATTCCCACAAAGCAGGCAAGAATGGAGGAGCAGCCACTACTATAGCAAGTCTCTATTTCTGGCTCAGTTCCTAGCCCTGAGCACAATATTGGACCTAGAGCCCACTGGCTGAAGAGGTGAGGCCAGGTCCCCAGGAGCAAGGACCTTGCCACCCTGTGATAAGCATACAGTAAGACGATGCTACTCTCAGTCCTTCCCCAAAGGGATCTACAGCCATTGGCGGCTTGGGTGACTGTACACTGGAGAGAGAAGATCTACTCGGACATTCAGAGGACTGTTGGACACAAGTGGACATTGAGGCCGGAGGCACAGAGTGTCACCACAGTTCCCCCCTAGAGTAGAGAGAGATGGGGTCAGGTAATATGTGGAATCCTGGCCAAGGTCTGGCTTACAATGGGCCCAGTGTACTCACCCAGTGGTCATTTCCTCAGTCCCCAAAAGTAGGACTAGAATCGACACATTTGGCAGTTGAAGTAACCCACATGTTGGGTCCTTGGCAAATCACAGTGGGGAAGGCCAAGTAGAGGTCATGAAACTGCATCCTGCCCACCTTGGTCAAGATAGCAACTCAAAGACAATATGAGGATGTTGGAGGAGGACAACATCCAAACTTAAGTTTATGGATAGTTTGGCTCAGTATCTGAGTACAAACATAAAGGAGGTGGCAGCTGCATTTTAGCCACACCCAGAGTGACCCTCAAAGACACTGGGAAAGGAAGGTCTTCCTAATGGACAGAACTGTGAGTGGTGCACCTCATCATC